>JAHWFP010259286.1:140895-158798 GCA_023313725.1 Lithobius niger | reverse complement strand
GTTCCTTCTACTCCTGCGTCACCCCACACACAGATCCTCTTTTCCCCACTGGCCGTCTCTGTCCTCCGCTCTCTCCCCTTTCCCCTAACAATCATGGGTCGCAAATCTTGCAGCCCTGAGCAATCTTTTCGGGAAATGGCAAGAAACTGCGGCCGGGGAAATAACTACGCTGAATTAATTACAATTAAGCGTCACTACGCGTAAAACGTTTCACCACCACAATCTCTTTGCCACCAGAATACAGCAGGAAGAGGAATGCAACCTCTCCCTCCCCCCCCCCCCAAAAAAAAATACGGGCCCAGCCACGTTGCACCAGTCTCTTCTCTCTTACGCAAGCTAGCCGCCAACCCCTCCTTGCCATCACGTAGCGCCAATCTCTTCCCATCCGACGCAACCCACCCATCAAAAACCACTTGCACCACCGGCCACTCAGGGAGGGAATAATACAAAAAATTACAACTACGCAACACTACGCCTATCCAATATCCACCACCAGACGGCAGCACCGAACATACATGTTAGCCAAGCTCAGAACCTCACTCGGCCTGCGTTCTGGCAACGCAATTATCCACGGTGGCGGCAATAGATGGCACAGAGGTGTTTGCGCAGACACCCGAACGCAATTCGGGCGTTGAGTGGAGAATTTTTTATTTTTATTTCTTTATTTGTGTTGCACCTTGTGTGTGCACCATATCAGAGGTGATGGCATTGAAGTACGTACCGCACCGAGTGAATTTACTTGGTCAATATTTCCTTGAAAACTCTTTTTTTGTGAAGACTGAATGTAGTACATCTGTTACTACTTTTCCTTGATGCGGGCTATGAACCCAGCCAAGAATGGCTCGTTATACTATCACAACAATGTCTCGGTAACTAACAATGCAAATCGTTGTGTAAAAATATGTTTGACGATAGTTCGGCAACAATGTGCTAACACTGCCCTTTATTGCAACAATGGTGCAGAGGTGTTTGCCTAGATCCTCAAATGCACCTTCTCATCGCTTTCCCCCCTAGCAAGTTATTAATTTAGACTAGAGGAAGTCCGTGCTATGCACTGGGCCGGTCATGAATTAAGTTTACGGACACATTTCCCGGGACGTTTTTCGACACTCTTCCCGACGACTTGTCAGATTGATCGACCACTCATGCCTGCTTCCTGTTTGCATGCAGGTAGAATGGGAGAGCGCATTTGCAATGCGGTCGCGAGGAGGGGAGAAGTGGTTGTTCGGCCCGACGACTTGTCAGATTGAACCTTTATTGAGTTGATCGACCACTCATGCTTGCCTCTTGTTTCCATGCAGGTAGAGTGGGAGAGTGCATTTTCAATGCGGGCGCGAGGAGGGGAGAAGTGGTTTTCCTTTTAGCCTGCCTCCAAGATTATTATGTTAGATAAACGTCCATACCGCTTCATATTCCATCCCTTGTTCACAAGGTCGCCTGGGAGAGAAGCTACGGGTTTCGTTTCGTGGCTCAAGGCCAACTGATTCAACTTCGCCAGTCTTATTTTGCCAAAGTAACACTAAAAGACGTCAACTTTCTGGACGCTCGTGAACTGGCATTGAGTCAGAGGCGAGACATGCGATTTCTACCCCAGCTGGCCTTGGCTTGAAGAAGCTAATGTTCTTCTTCGTTTTACGGTCGTGGAATGCGGTTGCATGAGGAGTTGCTGCATGCCTGGATTAATCGCAGCACGAGTGGTAAATTTTCGCATGTTTCCAAATGGGTTCTGCCTTGAAAAGCAGAGATGTTAAGAAACGGGACGGAAAGACTGCTTCCAAGCATTATCCACAAGCATTAACCCAAACTATAGTCTGTTCCGCATTATGTTTTCAGAAAACTAACTGTATGACGTCACGTTTTCTTCCACTACGAGTGCAAAAACATGTAAATATCCCACTCGAAGACTCTGACAGTAACTGTGTAGAGCCAGCAATTGTGATATCCACATGTTTTTGCACTCGTAGTGCAAGGAAACGTGGCATCATACAGTTAGTTTTCTGCAAGCATAATGTGGAACAGACTATAAGATTTGACTTTTTTTCTCCATGAATGACAGGTCACCCATCGTATTAATTTTTTTTTTTTTTTTTCATTACTGAAGATTTGATTTACGATTTCAACGATTTTAATGATTTCTAATTATGTTTCTATTAAAACTGTGCTTCCTTCTATTTAAAAGAGACAGCAGTCTTTTTGTCTCAGCAGTGAAGTATCGCGTGATCTCACTGCCTTGAAGGCCCATATTGGAAACTCAATTTCTCATTAACTTAAAGGGCAATTACATCCATTTTGACATCCATGTTTGACTTTTGGATCACTTACACAATAACTAAACACAAGAATTGCGGTAAGAATACGTTACTTACGTCCGATATAACAATTTAATTACTGCATCACCAAAACACGACACGGAGATCGCTATGGTTTTGCTGGAACGCTCAGAAATTAATGCCGACAGATGTCACTTTTCGATTTCGGCTCGCAGCCGATTGAGATATCTGTATTGACTGTGAGGAGCTCAAGCGTCTGGGGGCCTTAGCGATCTCAATCGGCTGCGAGTCGAAATCGAAGAGATCCGTCTGTTGGCATTAATTTCTACGCGTTCCAGCAAAACAATGGCGACCTCCGTGTCGTGTTTTGGTGACGCAGTAATTAAATTGTTATATCGGACGTAGTACGTAACGTATTCTTACCGCAATTCTTGTGTTTAGTTATTGTGCAAGTGATCCAAAAGTCAAACATGCATGTCAAAATGGATGGAATTGCCCTTTAATACCCCTTACGTTGGTCTATTCGCGAAATGCCCCTCACCACTCGGCTGAACTTTACTCGCAACACAGGGGTCACCAGGGAACCCACACAAAGTTCGAAAATGAGTCCCCCCCCCCACGTTTATCGCGAAGGCATAAGCAAAATTATGCAGAGGTTAATAATAACTCAATCCATTTTCATAACAATCATAATTTTGTATTAATATTTTGACATTTACAAAAAAAAATCACGGAAGCACAATCATGTCACATAGATTAAACAGGAATGAAGACTCGTTTTTCTAGGCGTGACACGGTGGGGAGGAGGGGGAGGGAGGGCAAGGATGCATTGCCCTAGCCCTTTTAGAAGAATCCCCTTTTTGTTTAAAAATTCAGTGTTGTTGCCAAAGGATTTTCATTATACAGTGCGAAACACAGGTATAGCTGATTTGTGGTTGAATATAGGAACACACTTTTTAGGGCAAACTGGGGGTGGAGGGGAAGAGGGTCAAATAGAACAGTACTTCCAGGATGAATGGATATTCAAAGCAAGACGTGAACTGATTTTTGTATTGGCACCATCTACAAAGATGTAATAGATGTAATATAGATCCGCGGCCTATATTGACTTCGCCGCAGAACGAACATAGACAATCGATTGTACTTTTTTGGTAGCAGAGTGCCTTGTTGATATCCAAGATGGTTGCAAAAAACAGTGGTGGCCATCGATAAAAGCCGCCCCCTCCAGGAAGATGTAGCCGCTCAAAGAATACTGCAGGGATCAAGATACCCGCGCACACAATAGCCACATAATGTAATAGTTATTGGTTAAAAACTATTGGTTATCGATTTTTAAACCACGGCTGCGATGATTTGCATGTCGAGCGGCCAAATCATCGCAGCCGTGGTTTAAAAATCGATAACCAATAGTTCTTTAATAAATAACATATTTATATCACGGTTGGGACGTCAAGCTAACTCGTATTTAATTAAAACGTGTTTCTGTTTTGTGAAAATTGCTTCGAGAAAACGTTGATCATCAGTATCTTCGATTTGAATGAAGGTCATACCATTTTAGTTTGCGGAGGGGGAAGTGTGTGATAGGTGGACGAGTCAATTTCGCTCAAACTTTGTGGAGGGAGGGGGGTGGGGAGATAGACACAAGCGTCGGTTAGCATTACAAGCTTGGTTTACGCTCGTGCCTCCTCGTGTTTATCGAAGCGTTTATCGTGTTTGGAGCGAATAATTCGATATGTGAGACAGCAGGGATAAAGCTAGGACATTCTGGGAAGGTATGTAATTCATTTTGTACGTTTGTAGTTTGAGAATTGTTTAAAATATACGGTAATAGGGTATCGGTATGCGTGAAAATCATTCCATTTCAGTTTGCGGAGGGAGGGAGTAGGGGGGTCGGAAGGTAACTCGAGTGAACACGCCTAGAGGGCCAGAAATGTGAGAGTTTGCAGGGAACGGATTTCGTTCATATTAAGTAATTAGTTTTGTACGTTTTTATTGCGTTACGTTTTTTTTTTGGCCGCTGTATTTGGTTGTTGGTGTGCGCGTTCCCAGTCACGTCATCCGGAAGTATTAAAAGTGTGGGTTATCAGCAAAAGTGTGGGTTATCGGCAAAAGTGTTGGGTAACTTGATAACCCAAAACTTGGTAACTTTTTGCGATGACGCACACTTCCGGTGTTGGTTAACGGGATTTAACCTACGGAAATTTAGCGTGGCGTTGAGTTAGCGTGACGTCACAGCCGTGGTATAAAAGATAACAACAATTTCAAAATTTTGCACATTTGTCTAGATGTATGTTCGGAGTTGCCTTCACTATAAGAAAACTACTGAATTGTATGTGATCTAGATAAAAACTAGAGCATTGCAGCATAACTTTCAGAAACAGTTAGGGCACCTCGGACACAATGACATATGGTGAAACATTTTTTTGCCATTATCTGCTTGTATCACGGGTCCAATTTAGAGCACTCTGTCGTTGTAGCCGTCAGTTCAAATCGGTTTTTAAGGCACCGGTCATTAGTGATAGCCAGGGGAAGATGGTCACTTATTTTTCGAAGCTCCCCGATCCTTATTTGTGTTCCTTACGTGCGTTGCAAAGCAGAGAAAGCAGCTTCTTGTCCTGTTCTGGTATCTGTCTGTCTGTCTGTATGAACGATAACTTTTCAAACCCTTGCCCGAATGATTTCAAATATTCCACATGAAAGCATATTCATGTCATATTTGCGTATTTAATTGTTCGTAAATCAATAAACTTGGATGAGCAGTTTCGAGGATTCGGAGCCTCAAACAGCATAATTAATCAGACTTCATTAATCCAACAATAATTCTTGTCATTATTCAGGTCAATTAATCAGAAATTAATGAACAAGTAAAAGGACTTGACATATAAAATGACACCAAAAAGCACGTGTGTCATGTCTTTTAATTAATGATTGAAGACCATTGGTAGACCACTTTAGCCAATACCATAAACCATATGAGCCTTCAAGGTTTTTTTTTTTTTTTGCCCATAGCAAGAAGCGTATGGTCAAGTAAAAAATAAAACTGATCAAAACTAAGGACACAACCTTCGCTGATAATTTGATAATCGATGGGAAAAATACAATTTTAGGCCTCAAGCTGAATTTGCAACAGATTCTGCAACAATTTCTAGGGGAAAAAAAGACTCGGTTTCTGTGGGCATTCGTCGTCTACTAAGTGTAGAGCCTTGGCTAGCGGTGGGAGGGGTAGGACAAGAAATCCAGAAGATGGGCGTAATTTTAGTAGTTTTCCTATATTTAGTTCAATTTTGGTATTTTTTTTTTTAATATTTCAGTAAGCTTTTTTACTTCATTAAATATTTATTGCGTTGTAATAGTACCAATTTTGGTTTGATTATCTTTTTTGGGGGAGAGGAGAGGGGCGTAACATCTTCACTCCCTTCCAGAACAAATTCCTAGCTACGGCCCTGACATTAAAGGCCGGTTGCCACCAAATTGGCATTGCGGCATCTAGGCCTATCAAATTCTCTCTGGCAGGAAGCAAAGGAAAGCACAAAGCAAAACTTTTAAATGCAACAAACAAGCCACTTGACTCCTTAATTGTTGAAAAAAAATTTTGTACGCCCTTGTGCACCTGGAAACAAGCTATAAAGATTAACGATATTGATTGTTACTAGACTGCGCCACGGAAAAAATATAAAGAAAATCTCCTGGCGCCATCTAGTGATACTAATATCGTTAATCTTTACAGCTTGTTTCCAGGTGCACGAGGGCGTACCAAATTTTTACCCAATAATTAAGGAGTCATGGCTTGTTTGTTGCGTTTAAAAGTTTCGCTTTATGTATTAATCCTTTGCTTCCTGCGAGAGAGAACTCGATAGGCCTGGATGCTGCAATCCTAATTTGGTGGCAACCGGCCTTTAACTCAACTGTCGTCTTAGTGTCGCAAAACATCTTTTTGAACTGAAAGTTATACTGATACGAGGCTTAATACGAAGGAGGTAAGTGACGAACACATCGAATTGAATATTGTCAAGAAAAAAATTAAAATAGGACTCTCCTTTACAGAAAACGTGTCAGAGAAGTGTCAAGAGGAAAACTACTTATTTAATTTGGTTACAGCACGGAAAAATGAAATTTCACATTACAACAGGTATTTGTTTGTTTACATAAATAACCTGTAAGTACAAATAAGAATAGTTTTCTTTCAGGTGGAATGGGTGGGAGGGGAGGATATAATTTTTTGAACCTTGAGAGGGCAGGGTCAGTCTTAGAGTGTGAGGGAAGTCGTGAACAATTTTGGAGGCCACATTTTTAATTCGCCTATTCCCTCCCCTTGTCAACGAATCCATACTGAAAAAGCTTACCTAGGAGATCCGCCAAACAGAGACAGGCCACCAGTCCATTGGCAGCGTGGATTCGGAGAGAACGAGTCCGAGCCAGCGTAAGAAGAACCACTCCATTGGCCAGCCCCCCTAGAGCAGCCACGGATAGGGTCATCATGACACTAACCGCAAATGCATAGGTGGAAACGGTGAGAATTGTCTTGACCATTGCGTTCGAACACTGAAAGGGTCAGCCTAGCACGATGGTCAAGAAGCAAAGCCAAGAATACCAAACTAATTAACTGACTTTCTCGTGGAAGATTACCTGATGAAATTCGGATCACGCGACGGAAGACACGGTACCTCTTCGATCGGGAGCCAGTAATCCCATGACGTAATGATGACGAAGACAAAAATGGTGAAATTATGACCAAAGGTTGAATGGAGGCATATCTTCGATTGTTGGTTTGTGTGTTTGTTGTAGTGTGGCTCCTTTTGGAAATAAATGCTTTACTTTATGATAAGAACGTTCTCTATGATACACTACTTGTAGTACTGTACATACAAAAAGGTAATTTTTGATGGGGTACCACTTTCGGAACTATTGGGTGCAGAGTTGGATCGGGTCACCAGGTCAACCGGGTCACAGGGTCATTTGGGTCAAGTTTTAGGCCGGGTCACCGGGTCTGAGCACCTGACCCAGAATTTCGGGTCAGACCCGGTGACTCGACCTGACCTGATGATCCGGAAATTCGGTTCAGACCCAGTGACCCAGAATTTGGGGTCAGACCCGGTGACCGGAACTTCGGATTAGATCTGGTGATCTAGCCTGACCTGGTCAGCTGAACTGATTCTGACCCCCAACTAAACCTTAGACTAAAATTATTGAATTTATTTCCTGGTTTAGTACCGAAAGTTATTACCACTGTTTCTATGGAAAATGTTTTACAGTTCTTTGGTATATCCACCGAATAATAATAATAATAAAAAAAAAGTAATAGTAAACAAAGTTAAAATTTATTCCTAAGTACAGCCGGCCTAACTAAAATTTACTGCTAAATTAGTTTCTTTAAGCTTAACAATAATAATAATCGTTTTATTATATTTCCACGCGTTGCAATGAAGAACATAATGTATGTTGCAAAATTAATTTGTGACAGTTGATGAAAGCGGGCTTAGCAATAAGAGAATATCGGTTTAGATCGCGTTAAGACAAGCAAATCCAGCGTCTTACTCTTGTAATACTACCTGTTCACTACAGTGGCTCATTCATCATTCAGCATTCATCAGCCGAGGAGGAGGGGGGGGGGGGGAGCATAATACTCGTATATGATTGATTAAAGTGAACAAGTACAGCATTTGTTGCAGTTAAAAAAAAAACGCAAAATGGGCGTTCCAAAGCCACGAGAATTGCAGTGAAGATGAGTTGCTTACAGGGCTGGGGGGGGGGGGGGAGTTTACAGTATACACTGGGTCCAGCCGGGTCAATCCGGAAAACCGGGTCTGGCCAGGCCATCCGGAAAACCGGGTCTGACCGGGTCACCAGGTTAGGCCGGATCACTGGGTCTGCCGGGTCATCGGGTCAATGATGCAGTCCTTATCACCGGGTCCCGGGTCAACCTATTTTCGGGTCACCGGGTCAAAAAAGAATGACCTGGGCCAACTCTGTCGCACTGGAGTAATGATATGCTGTGTTTCCAGGCTGAGGACCGGATACTTTCCGTTGACGGTGCATGCCTTTAGGTTG
This sequence comes from Lithobius niger, assembly GCA_023313725.1. Lineage (NCBI taxonomy): Eukaryota > Metazoa > Arthropoda > Chilopoda > Lithobiomorpha > Lithobiidae > Lithobius > Lithobius niger. The sequence continues at coordinate 150,480 of JAHWFP010259286.1, read as the reverse complement.
GGCTGGAGCAAGTCACCTTTCTTCCTGTGTGGCACAGAGGAGGAAACTGTGACACACTTTCTTTTGGTTTGCCATCGCTGGGCTAAGTATACCGGCGCCACCCATTGTAAAACTGGGATTGTGATCCACGAGAAGTTCTTGGTGCCTCCCCGCTCAATCCTGCGGCCAAGTGTATCACTGCGTCAGCCGGTGAAGTTTTGTAGGCTTACTAAGCGGTCTGACCAGAGGGGACATGAGTAAGATTAGGTTTAGGTGTTGGTTAAATTCTTATATTTGAGTGCTTGACTTGTAGGTCCCTGCAGCTTCAAGTAATTGAAAAAAGTAAGGCACAGGATGAAAGTAGAGCAACAATGACCACGCTTGTAACAATGCCCTTTCTGGAATGAAACGTTGGCGCTATATGGCTGGTGGTGTATTCCAAACAAACCATAGCAGGTTTCCCGTTGGTATGCTAACCTCGACTCGTTTTGGAATACACCGCCTCCCATAACTAACGTCTCATTCTACAAAGGGCATTGTTACAAGCGTGGTCAATGTTGCCTTTCAAACAAAGCAGGGCTCAACAATGGGTACATAATTTTGGTTCACCCTGTCTGGTATGCCACGTTCATCGCACCTGTCGTCAATTGTGTGGACTCAGAGACCTCAACGGCGTAACCTTTCACCCTCGTCTACTTTGCTAATGTAAGATCGGGGGCTTTGGACCATAAATTCCTGCTACTGTTTTTTTTTACAGAAAAATTCCTTAGGATTTGAGCACTACAGTAGAATGAACGCTAGGCCTTGGCAGAAAAAAATCTCCAAGTCTAACAACAAGAAAGTTTATTGTTGGATGTAAGACGAAAAAATTAGCGTTTATCCTTATAGTGTCCGCGGCCTATCTTGAGTTCGCTCCAGAACGAATACAGATAATCGATTGTATGTTTTCGATAGCAGAGCACCTTGTTGATATCCTAGATGGTTACAAAAACAATGGCGGTCGTCGATTAAAGCCGTTCCCTCCAGGAAGATGTAGCCGCTCATAAAATACCTGCAGGACTCAAGTTACGCTGCGCGCACAATATATAAGCTGCTTGATGATCAGGAATAGCCCTTTTCGGTTAGTCAGTAAGGCTCTGACACCAAGGGATTCAGTCATTTACTTTTGACCCCTTAATTCATTGTTAGGCATTGTTGAAAGCATTGTTCTATCCTAACTAAGAATGGGTGAAGACGCGCGATCAACTGTTGGGATAAGAAGTCTTTCGAAAATATGAAATTTAGCACAATGCACTGACAAGTCAGCTTTTTTTGACGTAAAACGATTACTTAGTCTCCAGTAATTGCAGAGCTAAAAAAAAATCATTAAATAAATTACATGAGAGCGTTATTGTAGACCAAAATAATAGTTCTTTTTTTTTTAATTGATAGGGCTAGCATTATTGGACGTTCGTTATTTCGGCGTTCATTATTTTATTGAAATTTTGTACTGGCTGTGATAAAGATGTGCCAAAAATTTGAAGTGCAAGGCTTCGTCAACATGAATCTGAAAAAAAAAAAGCCAAAAATACATAAATATTTGTTTAACGATATTACTAAAATATTGGTTGATGAAATATAGTATAAACAAAGTAAAGATAAAAGTAAAAATAAATGATCTGATAAAAGACAACGAATTGTCACTGATACGTAGTAGTCCATCGAACTAATAAACCACGTCACCAGTACTAGCCAAATCTGGTTCACATTTTCTGTAACACAATCCGTGCCGATGCGTTGTGTTTTGCTTTTAAAAGCTTACAGTAACCTGTTGGATCTATCACATTTGAGCTCTTCAGCAGATAATTTACACGCTGCAAGAAGTTATTTTTCTGTTTTACAGATACGGTCAGTGTTATACTGTGACGTCCACGGAAAACTTATGTAACGATGCTAGTACAGAGTGTACAGAGTGACGTTTGATTTAAACCGCAGAATATAATACTTTCCCAGTTAAGAGATAGACCTTATTGCAAAGTGACGGCCTTATTATGACGGGAACGATCCATGACCAAATCGCAAAATTTAATTACAGTGAATTTCTATACATTAGATGATACGTACATAATTTATAGAAATAAATTTAATATTTGTTCATGCAATCGTATTATTATTATTGCTGTTGTTATTATTTTATCATTATTAGGCTTTAAAAATCCCATCAGTGTATTGTTGCATATTTAAATATCTGTCGCTGTGGCCGCCATTCTGCTTTCTTTCGGGTAACTCTGTCCTTCGGATCGGCTGAAGATCTAGACACTGTGCCGCTGCCAAGTAGATGAGTTTTAATTGTTGTCAGTTGTAAAAAGGCTGATTTAGTATTAGATTGAGCGTGTGACGTAAGGTCGGTAGGCTCTAGTACTGTAAATAAATAAATAAGTAAATAAATAAAATAAGGCTACCCAAGTGGTTTTGTGGTATGGTGTGGCATTGTGACGAGGATTAAGGTGGCATTGTGATTAGAGTTTAGTTTAGGTTAACCAAACTTGACCAAACTTGAATTGTTTAGAAATAGAAAACAACAATTGATACGTTGTTGCCTCAACTATATCCTGAAGCAATGAAAAACAAACTGTGATGAGATGGAAAAATTACAAATAAATTTAACACGGTGTACCATCTGTAGTTGCCACTGGAAAGCTATAGTGACAGTAACAAACAAGACCAGGGAAGACAGAAAGTCATAGTGCGAGAACGGGACGGAACTGGAAAGTTCGAGCACGCAACTGATGCTACAATCGGAGTCCTGGATGTCCAATAATAGGCAACTTAAGTTGGATACGTTAAAAGTGTGGGAGAGTATTTACACGTGCTCTGCACGCCCCTTTAAATGTCAACCCTCTCCCACGCTTACGATTCCCTTTTAACTTCCATGGGAGTAGGAACTTTAATCCTCATCGGAGTTCCCTCTGAATGGAGAATAATAAGTTTCAATCTGATTGTTACATTGTCGTAACAGAACCTTAAGTGCATTAACAATGTCTCTCTCTAAAAGCGTTGGGCCGAAACAAATCAATTACACCTTATGAGTCTATTGTTGCTGTCCACACTTTTGTAACAACTTGCACTCTTGCATTGTTCGTATTGTAGACGCTTGTACTTGTCACTACTTTCCTTACCCGATTTACTGCTTTGTCGCAGTGTTTATATTGTTGCCCTTTGTACAATAACATCAATTACCCCGCTTTTGCGAACCCCGTCTCCCTCTTCACCTTACCTTTTTTTTCTCTCCTTCGCCCTTCACCGTGGTAAGACGTGTTACGGAATGTACCTTGCTGTTACATGACCACCATATTGTTTCTTGGGTGAGATAGGCCCAACAGACTGCTTCGCAATCTGGAAAGACCAACTCCAGAAAGGTCCATGGTAAAAAACATGTAGTACATTCCTACACGATGCAGCATTGTCACGGACGTTTTAACCATATTTAAGAAGATTGCTGCATGCTCCGTCCGAATGGGAATTAACCCATATCTGTTACGTTCTGGAGAGAGTGAAGAGACGAAGGGAGGCAACGGCGAAGTTGACTGATTTTCCCCTTAAGCAGGACAATAAAGCCTATTGGACCACCACCGCTCCGCATTTTTGCTCCATTTTTCCTTGCTACATCCTTGCCACAGATCCAGACCTCTTGACTCTATAACGTGGGGCTGGCAAGCTGAACCCTCTGACTTCGGCAACAGGGACATGGATCGTCATGCTCTGCCACTCCTTGTGTGTCCTCTAAAAATCCGATTTCCGATTCTCCCCTCAGCCCTAACATACCGAGAAGGGAACCGAGCCCTCAGAACTTTAGCAACCAACCGTACGAGTTGACATGCCGGCTGACGGAAGTGAAATTCCAACGACTGACGTGACTCCCGACAAAAAAGTATTCAAATTACTGGTTGAGGTGAAGGGACTGAAGAAAATGACGCACCAAAACATGATATACTCGTTCGACCCGCCGTTGAAAGCACGGACCCCAGCTAGTATAGCTAATTTCACCAAAAAAAATTCTTAAATGAGGAGTAAAGCTGCAAATACATATTATGTAAACGTAAGACCTGACTTTTGCTGGTCTGGGGGTTAGGGGAAGCGCTAAGTCAAAGCTAGCAATCAATATCAATACCATGTTAAGGACAGAGTTAAGATATTAATGCTCAAAGGCCGCATCCGTCCCGAAATAACCTTTGAAGTTGAAAATAACGTTAAATCGACCGTTACCTCGAAATCAGTACGAACTTCCCACCGTTTGAGGATTAGGTGATGGCCGCCATCTTGTTTTTTTTATTTGCTTGCAACGTCTAAACAACTCATCAGATTAAAAACTAAATGGTTGACGACAAAATGCTCAGTCGTATTTTGCATTCATAATTCAGAATTAACTGTCCTTCCCTTTGGCTTCGGCTGGGATCGTGGCAAACCTTCAAAATGCACATGTCCTAATTCCACGTAATTCCTCGTCCGTAAATTTAAGGGCCCCCGCACACTGGGCAACCAGGTCGTGTGGCCAGTGGCCGTCGCGGCCATAAAACACGGCGACGTGCCGCGCAGCCATGTCCGATTTTTATTGTTAATTCTAGATCACGTGGTGAAAAATGAACACGGGGAAAGTATGTTCGTCCTGTGGTCACCAGCACGCAGCCCGGAGTCCCAGTGGCCACTGCGACTGACTGTCCATGGCGGCCAAGTGCGCGGTGCTACATATATCGTAAGCATTCTCGTTAGCCCCGGGCGACCTGGTCGCGCGGCTTGGTCACTTAGTGTGCGGGGGCCCTAAGGGCGCGTTTACGCAACGACTCGCCTTTACATTCTCGCAGCTTGAGTTGAATCGTGATGGCAGAGGTAACGTTTTCGTGGTAACGACGCCACCTGGATTAGCTAAATCCGATATCGTTTGAGTAGGTGTTTGCAGTCTTATAATTTGTGACAATAGAACAGCGTTAAGTGACGTCATATTGGCTACGAGACACCATTTGGAGGGCATAGCTACAAGGTGCACTAGATTAAAATGTAAGGGGAAAAACGGCACTTCTAGTCAAGACAGTGCTTTGAGAGCGGATTTCTTAGGCTTAAAAGAACGTTGTTTTCTCCAACAACAAAAATCGCGCGTTATAGGCTTAAGAAATCAAGTCTAATAGCATTGGATTCAGTAAGACGACCTTCTTTTCGCCCTCCAGTGCTCCTTGCAGCTAACCCAGTTACTGGCTCCACCATAGAGCTATACACAATAAATACTACGTTGTGTCACTGTCCTGTAAGATAATGAATTCCTCCTGACGAAACAATTTTCGCAGACGCTTCTGAACACTCACATTATTGACTATTTTCGTTGCGAGCAGCAGAGCGAAAACGGCCGCCATGTTGCAATTTTTCGGATTATTTCTAGCTTGCAGCTGCGAGAATGCAAAGGCGAGTCGTTGCGTAAACGCGCCTTAAGAGATTAAGTAAAAAAAAAAACTAAATCAGAAGTAAATTAATAACAAACGAGCAAAAACGATGGAGCTTGCAATGTGATCGACCAAGGATGACAAGTAGGGAGCAATATTTGAGACCGGTTCAGTTCCCAGACTCATGATCGCACTTGATTTTGTTTGTCATCAATGCTGCTCCTTTGTCATCCTTGGCAGTCCCCAGTCTTGGCTACGTTGTGAACCGTACCGATCGTAGGACGTGGCTGTCAATAACGCCTTTATTTCGCGTTCTAGTGCGTCATTACGAGGAGGTTTGTCACACAGAGATTCGTCGTCTAGTCGTTGCTGGCTACATAGTACTACTAGCATCGTACCCGGCTTCGCCCGGGGATTTGTTTGACCCGTGGTTGTTTCCCAGTATTTGCTCGGTGCTGCCTGATCGTTCACTGCAAGAGTCGATTTTTGTTTGTGTAACACTCCCCCTTTCCGCCAATCCTCTCCCTCCCCTCTCCCCTTCTCCTTTTGTCCCGTCCTCTTCCTCTCCTCTTGGTTTCCTTCCCTTCCTCCTCTTTGCTATACGTAGTTGAATGTGGATGGTTATTTGAATTAATAGCAAACACCCTCCCCCCTCCCGAATTCTCTTTTAGGTTCAGTTACTGCGTAATCGTATGCTTAATGGTAACAGCTCACTCCCCCCCCCCCCCTCCACTCCCAGTCTTTCCGATGCGATGCGTACCGTGTGAAAAAGAAGTGTGCATGACGTCATGTAATAATTGCCCTTGAGATCATCACGGTGTTTGGTTAGAAGGATAATTGTTAGACCGAATTGGTCAAAGGATTTTAGCGAGCGTTAACCGCACCCGGTCGTCTGCCCGACGAAGCCCTAAGGCCCTATGTCTGCAACACCCGGAATTGTTAGACCGAATTGTTAGTCGAGGCAACAATTTCCCAGTTTCAACTTCAAGCCAAAGAATTGACACACTCGCACGTTTTCATTGTTCCCCTTCCGGGGGTCGTTGCGGTTGCTTCATTTCTGCTAGGAGACTTTGGTTTATAATGTAAGAAGATACATGTATACATACATATACATATACATATACATATACATATACATATACATATACATATACATATACATTTACATATACATTTACATTTACATATACTGTATATTGTATGTTTAGTATTTTAAATACACGGCGTGCGAGTGACGCGACGACGTCTCCCTATGGTTTGTCATGGGCATGTCATGGTCCTAATTAACGGCAAAAAGAAAAAAAAAGAGAAAAAACAACAACTAAACACGCAAGGTTGCGTTTGAAATAAGACGCAATCAGATTATAGTATGTTATTTTTTTTTCGTTTTCAGAAAATTAATTAAATGTGAAAAGTGACCCTAACACCAAATGAAAGTTGGCAGAACCTGGCAACATCTAGTACTAGATGACGTTTTAACTGGAGGTTTGTTTAATAGTACTAGTTGAAAGGGTTAAAGAGGTAGCGGGGAGGAGTTTGCGGCGACGGCTGCCGCCCAACAGAAAAACTGCGTAAAAATAAAACCAGTGTTTATTTTCTGAGACTTTATGAGAGAAATACCATCCTAAAATAAAAAAAAAATAAAAAAAAACGAAGAACGGAGAGAAAAAAAATATAATAAAACCTTTGCAGGATGTTTAGTTTAAAAGGTCATGCCATTTTCTTGTACTATTACTGGCCTAATTCTGCCAATGAAAAGTTATAAAGGTGAAAAAAAGACACGAAAAACAATACAAAATAATTAGTTAAAGGGCAATTACATCCATTTTGACTTGCATGTTTTACTTTTGGATCACTTTCACGATAACTAAACAGAAGAATTGCGGTAGGAATACGTTACGTACGTCCGATGCAACAATTTAATTACTGCATCACCAAAACACGACACGGAGACCGCCATTGTTTTGCTGGAACGTGCAGAAATTAATGGCGACAGATGTCACTTTTCGATTTCGACTCGCAACCGATTGAGATAGATCTGTTGGCTTTGAGAGCTCAAGCGTCCGACGGCCTTAGCTGGCCACGGACGTCTAAGGCCGTCGGACGCTTGAGCTCTCACAGCCAATAGAGCTATCTCAATCGGTTGCGAATCGAAATCGAAAAGTGACATCTGTTGCCATTAAATTCTGCGTGTTCCAGCAAAACAATGGCGGTCTCCGTGTCGTGTTTTGGTGATGCAGCAATTAAATTGTTGTATCGGACGTACGTAACGTATTCTGACCGCAATTCTTGTGTTTAGTTATCGTGTTAAGTGATCCAAAAGTAAAACATGCATGTCAAATTGGATGTAATTGCCCTTTAAAAAGAAAACATGTTGGTTGTTGTTCGATGATTAAGTACATGCTTTGTTTTGTTTCCTCTGGATCGTTATATGAAAGCTGGATAACAAAACCGGCTCAGTTAACTTAAAACAGGCTTTTTTTAATTTTAGGAATTATTTAACGTGTGTTTCGTATCAGTTAAAACTCGACAATTCCTCGAGATGTTGATAAAATCGCCATTGTTAAAAGCGGGTAATCCCAGGGAACGTTGAATGCACATTTAAGTATAGGGTCAATCTACCTAATACTACGGCGGTACAGGGATTCTCGTGTATATCATCCACGGGGGCTGACGTAATTGCGCTGTTTAATAGGGAATAGTGGTGTGACAATACGTAACGCGAGCTCGCTTTCTAAAAATTCTACAAGTAACAAAATAACTTTCTTCGAAGGAAATGAAGTAAGATCATGAGCTTTACACTCCAAAAAAAAAAAGTAGCTGCATAAGGTGGCAAGTGGAGGTAGACGGCAACCAACACCCTACAACTGAAATTACGGCTTGACTCAATCTTCGAAGAAAACGGACAGTTTGACTAAAACATGCCTAATTTTTACACGCTTAAATCTAGACACACGTTAGTGTGTCGCGCCAAGTTAGGCAACAATCATTACAACAAACATCACATCAGTTCAATTGTCGAGCTTGTAAACCATTGTAGCGCGGCGCCATAGCGTCAGTGTCTTATATCTTGAAGCATAATTGGGCACATTTCAGGTACTTGGGGAAAAATAATAATGCGGTACAAAAGCTTAAATTGTGTTGAAGTCGAGAGCAATGACCCACCTGACAAAAATTAACTCGTGTTTGAATGCCAGCTATGCTGCTTTCAATGCAAAATCTGACCCTCAATAACGTTGTAAATGTGTTAACTAGCTACTAGCTATAGCTAGCTAGCTAATTCGCTCATCCCCATGTTAAATCCCATAGGGTGATTATTCATCGATACCGAGATAACGGTGAGGCTTCCAGCTATGAAATTGGACGATTGGGTGCAGTACAATACGAACTGCATACCTTTTATGGTTTGGAGCCTGGGGGCGTATCAGGGATGGCGTGGAAGGGCACGTAAGTACGAAAATATTGTTATAACCATTGTTAGTATTGTCGGCATCGTATCTCATTGGACGGCCAAAGTTCGGACAATGAGAACGTGGATACCGACGTACTTGCCTAGACACACACTAGTTCATCACGATAAATCTAAACAACGTTGCAAAGAAAATGTATTCACGTTCAATTCATGAAAAATAAACCAACTGTAACAACAAAGCAAAATAAACAAAGCCAAAAACTGGTAAAGAGGCCACTTAGTTGAGAGTGGTTCGGCCCTCAAAGGAGTGATATCAACACACCAAAATTAACTAAATATTGTAATACAAATTACAACAAAATTAAAACCAAACCAAAAACCCATAAAGAGGTGACTAAGTTGAGAATGGTTCGGCATATAGGCAAAAGGTAGTAGCAAATTGTTGAAAACCAATTTCTAGTTGACGTGGCACTTTATAGTACACATCTGCACAGTAGTGGAGTTGAGCCTATACACAATTTTAAAAAAAGGAGTGATGTCATATCAAAAACCAAAACTGGTAAAAGGGGCCGCCAAGTTCCGAATGGTTCGGCCCTTCAAAGGAGTGATATCAACACACCAAAACATTCGCCAACTTAATCGCACCGAATAATACTTCGGACGTTAAATGAAAACTTGAACATTGCTAACGAAAGGGCCGAAAGGGCCGAAAGGGCCGAACCATTCGGAACTTGGTGGCCCCTTTTACCAGTTTTGGTTTTTGATATGATTAAAGTGTCAGTA
>JAHWFP010259286.1:123556-140885 GCA_023313725.1 Lithobius niger | reverse complement strand
GGATCAGTTGCTTTGGCTCTATTTTCATCAAGAAGGGGGCGGTATTTCCGTGAACGCACACGGTCGGATTGGGAAGGGTCTGGCATCCCCGGGAAGTCCTGCAGAGGCCTCTGGGGGGACGGAGGGTGGGGGGGAAGCGTCGCAAGCTTGCAAATTTTTATAAATCTACATGAATTTAAAACGTTTTACTGCAACTTAGAGGTACAATTTTCATACGAATTCATCTCAGATTAAACAAAAATGTTTCTTTGAAACAATGGCTTCCTCAAGTTGTGGAAATGGGGATGGGGGGGGGGGGGAGGTCCAGGGAGGAGCCCTGTAATCTAGCGTATTTGAAAGAAATCAGCGCGTAGTGGAAGCGTTTTCCTGCAAATAGCGACGCAATTTTCTTACGAATTCATAAACTTAATAAAAAAAACCTTGAAACAAGGGTCTCCTGTAGTGGGGGCCTCCCAGGGGATACCCGGGTTACCGCGCCCCAATCCGACACTGTAGCACGTAAGTGTGTCGTTGCCCCAAGTTGCTTAGATGACCTCAGGCTGCAGAACGTCAGTAGATATCCGATTATTAGATGCTTTGTTGTATGTTTGCATTTTTACTATATTAACAACATCAGGCGTTAGGGCTTCGTCGGGGGCAGATGACAAAGAATAGTTAACGCTCGCTAAAAACCTTTGAACTCTTTGAGCAATACCGCTGATATTGATGAAAAAATAAAATAAAACCGGGAGTGATTGAATTTGGATTGTTGATGTTGTTGCTGGTGATGATGATGTTAGAGGTTCAGTTACTAAATTCCGATTTCACCGGGCAGGCCTCCGTGTTTCACCGTGGATTAAACAGATGCAACTTTTTCCGAATGAAGACATACGTGAAGATGGATTAGATGTGAAGCTTGGATTAATGGATGAATGTTAACAATACCAATGTTAATAATAAATGACGATGGATGTGAGTTGTGTGCTTTCAGTGCTATCATGCAAGTTGTGATATCCGCCTAAAACAACAAACGGTATAATCGAAGCCACCGAGTTTCTAAAAAGGATCCACCTTAGAAAGTAGTGATATAACCAAGGAAAGACCGCCAAGATTAACCCTATTAGCCCGCCGATTTTGTACATTGCACTCTTCTTTAATTTTTGGCGCCTACACTTGCAATTTTATTTAAATTCAATTTAAAAAAAGGCGAGGGGGGGGGGGGGGCATTAAGAAGATGCCAACTTCAGAAACTTCCATAATGAAGTGCGTCTCGCTACTGACGAAAAAAAAGATACGACCCATCGTAAATAGAACCACAGATCTGTGAGGTTGAGACAGCTGAGATGGCTTTGCGCCCCGTTGGCTAGTTAAACCCGTATTTTGAACGCTGACTAAAACTCGTACTTGACTTGAAATGACGTCACACCTATTTAGCGCCATTCACCACCAGAACTTCGTTTGGATACATTTGGAAGAAATCGGGTGGTGAATGGCACTTAAAATGTTTGACGTCATTTGACTTGAAATGACATCACACCTATTAAGTACCATTCACCACCCGATTTCTTCCAAATGTATCCAAAAGAAGTTCTGGTGGTGAATGGCACTAAATAGGTGTGACGTCATTTCAAGTCAAGTACGAGTTTTAGTCAGCGTTCAGAATACGGGGCTTAGGGTTAGGGGCTTGTTTACACAACGACTCCCTTTGTAGTCTCGCAGCTAGAAGCTAGAAGTCATCTGAAATTCCAACATGGCGGCAGTTTTATGTCTGCGCCTCGCAACAAAAACAGCCAATAACGGTGTTAAGAAGCGACTGGGAAAATTGTTTCGTCATGAGGAATTCTTTATATTATTGTCACGGATTATAAGATTGCAAGTATTTACGCAAACGATGTCGGATTTAGCTAATCGTGGTAGCGTTGTTACCATGGCAACGACACCTTTACCATCGCAATTAAATTCTAGCTGCGAGAATGCAAAGGCGAGTCGCTGCGTAAACGCGCCCTAACTTTCGCAGCCTTTTCTTGGTTATGTCGCTACTTTCTAAGGCCGATCCAGTTTGGAAACTTGGCAGCTCCGGCTTCCCGTATATCATTTGTGGCTTTGGATGGAAACTATTTAACTGAAACGGAATTAAAATGAGATGGACCTATATTTGAGGTGAATATCTTTAAAACAACTAAGATTAAAGAAATTGGAGATATATGTAATAGCAGGATTCGAGGTAAATGATATGGATACATGAGATAAAAAGATAATAATATATGAGATCAAATGAATAGGTTATGCAAAGTCTGAAATAATGACATACATGTGATTTAAGGTAGTTCAGCTACGAGTAGCACACCCTGGAAGTTTGTTGTTCCAGCGGGGAAGGAAATTGGAATTCAAAGTGGGGTTCGCGAAGAGTCTGTTGGAGTTCTTTAAAATTTAAAAAAAACAGCTCATTTTCTAAACCGCAGTAAATGACTTATTTGTTAACTTTTTCCAAATTTTACTTTTCGGATTGGGTGGGGAAAGGGGAGAGAGCACTTGAAACCTTTGCCCCCCCCCCTTCCCCCTCTACCGTTGGGTGCACCACTGACATAAGCATGTTTTTCAACCCATGACTTTAAAAATTTGGCTAAAAATAGGTACGGGTTCGTAACTAAAAATAGGTACGGGTTCGTAAAGCCTACACGCAAGTGTTTTTTAAGCAAAAAAAAATTTAAAATGTACTGAAGTCTTTTGCACAGAGAACTTTCCATGTTCCACGTGTTCAGTTATTAAAAAGCCATTTTCGCGGGAGTTCAAACACGCGGGTTCTTAAGTCAGTGGGTCATTTTGCGTAACTGTTGAGAATAGAATCCTTCCTTCCTTTCACATCGATGGACGAGGCATCCCTAACAAGCCAATTGGACCAAAGCCGTGATTTATAAGTGTGAACAGGAAGTGCACGCGACGGGGCCAGGAAGGACAACCACGTGTCAAGCGGCAGCCAATAGTGAACCAGCAACTTCTGTGGGAAGGAGGTAGGACGCCGTTGCGTGGCAACCGTCTGAATCCGACGAACTGGACCTTTTCTGTAAAACACAACGTTATCGACAAGGTGCACCAGTCCTGGATTCTGACACACGTGTGCGTGTAAACCCTCTAGGTATAGAGCAGTGACACGACGTAGTATTATTGTATATAACTCTATGCTGGAGCCTTAATGAGTTAGCTGCAAGGGGCACTGCAGAGAGAAACAGAAGGGCGTCATACTGAAGCCGATGCTGTGAAGAGTGATTTCTTACACCTAAAACGCGCGATTTTTGTTGTTGGAGAAAACAACGTTATTTTAAGCCTAAGAAATCCGCTCTTCCGTTGTTTTTCCCTCCATTTTTATGTAGTGCACCTTGTAGTTATGCCCTTCAAAACCCATACTGGTGCCAATATGGTGCCGATATGGCGGCAAATGTCACTTCTCTATAATCAGCCGAAGTTCAGTCACCTTCCCGTACTCCCGAGTAGATTGGTGACAATCTATATAACCAAGATCGTAATATTTGTTTGTTTTTGTGTTTCGCCAGATCACCGAGACTCCCACTACAAATTATTATTTCTTTTGTTTGTGCGTTCAGACGGAATGTCTGCCAAACGGAATTGTCTGTTCTGCATAAGTATATTGATTCAAACCGTGTTTTCAACAAAGAGCCACAGTACGGGTGACGTCATATGTTTTTCAGTCACAATATTTTCATGCAAACAGGATTTAGGCATTTATGTCTATTAACCCTGAATTTAAGTAAATCCAATGAAAGTTTGGCATCCTGCTAATGGGAAATCACTACAATGCTCTATAAAACCGGCCATGTACGGAGGGGGGGGGGGGGGGGGGTATCCAAAAAAATTGCTGACGGGGGGGCCCCCCGGGGAAGCAGCCCAATAAAAGGAAATTTCTAAATTTTTTTTTAAAATTTATTAAAAAAAAAAAAAGATGTGACGTCACGCAAATCTGGACCGTTCTTTTTTTTTTTACCGGGCCGGTCGTGACAAATTCTGCATCTCCACCGGAAATATCTACACCAGCTCCCATACGCGACCGATAAAGACGGATGTGGTTTGGATAAATTGGCGATTTTCTAGATTTTTGTTGGACTTCTTTTTTTTTTGTCGGCTGGTTGAAAATATAGAAAAAGAGACTGAGAACGACATTTGTTTTCGGAGTAATATTTTATGCAAAATGTTTTATACTATAAAAAAGTAAAAATAAAAATAAAAATGAGAATCAAAATATGCTGTAATGAAAATTACGTGACGTCACAAATAACGTGGTCCCCCGACCTACTTATCCGAAACTATCGCACTCTGTGATTCCACGTATCACCCCTTACCCCTTGTGTGACGGAGCAGTGCCCATCCATAATGAAGACCAACAAAATTCAGTAGTTGTCAATATCTTGGACATTGCTTATTTGTTGAGTTTACTGGATAATTGCTTTTGACGACATCAATCGAACCATTTGGTCTTCGTAGGAAGGGGGGGTTCAAACGGTTGAACCATTTTTTTTTTATTTCATAGTGGAAACTGTAGATATTTGTTTATAAGGTTCAGACTATCCTTTTGAAAGTGTTTCGAATCTGACTAAAATTGTTTCATAGAAAATATCCGTAAAGTGTTAACTAAATTAAATAAAAATTAGTTCGTGAACGGTTGTCACAACAGGCAACCAGCTTTATTTAAAGAAATTAAAGGGATATACCTCCCAGCGCCATTTTTCTCCATCTGCCACATCAAGTACGGCCCCAAAGGTCTATTTACTTACCGTTAGTCTTTCCCTTGCTAAAAAACCGTTTTAAAATGTGTCGTCTAGGAGATTTTCTGTTGAATATTGTTAACTATATTTAAGAACGACCCGTAACTATGATGCATTGCGCGCGCGTCCAATAATCACGACATTTCATCTCCGTGTGTACATCTACTAATTTTCTAATAATTACCATGAGATCTAAAATCGAATAAACTAATGCGGTAAAAATTAAAATTAATTATTCCAATAGATCGCCAAAGAAAAACAGTAAGACACTAGCGTAGAAAATTATAAATTGTGACTTTAAAATACGAGAATCATTCCGGTTTGTGACGACACAATCGTTGACTTAATTCTGTCTCGTGTACTAATCCCAAAGTCAACCGAGACAGCGGCTATGCGAGGAACACAGCTACCACCCCAGCCGACCTTGGCGCTGTAATTGCTCGGATGACGATCTGCGCTTAGCTGTAATTTGGCACGCGGAATGTTATAAGGCAGGCCGGGTGTCCCTTTAAAGGTGCCTATTCAACGAATTAAACGCTGCAGCATCTAGCGCCGTCTACCCTTATTTAGTTCTATGTAGCACTTGACTTCAACAAGCGAAGGAATGCGCCAAGAAATTTCTTTTTACACACAAACAAGCCGCGTGTCTCCTTAATTATTGAGTGTCAAGTTGGCGCGTCCACGTGCACGAGGGAGGAAGCGGTTAGGCTAACGATATCACTGTCACTAGATGGCGTCCATCTAGCGATTCAAAATCTGCGTTTCAAAACAGTCGTTCTTTATAAAAAACAAAAAAAAAAAAGCGCCCGTTGTTACGTTAGGCTTAACTTTACCACTAGCTTCCTGGTGCACGTACACGCACCAACTTTACACTCAATAATTCAGGAGGCACGTGGCTTGTTTGTTTCATAAAAATAAATTTATTTGTGTGTTCCTTCGCTTGTTGAAACTAAGGGCTATAGCCAGACCTAGATAACGGTAAATGGGTATACATGTTGCAGCCTGTCGTTTGGTGGCAATCCCCCTTTAACATAGAATCTGTCTGAATGTAATTATATATTCTGAAGGCAAAGTCATTCTTTAAAATTTCAGCAAATCAAGAAGAATTTCTTGTCATTTCGAAAATGCGCAAACGTAAAATAAAGTATATCGTCGTGTAAAGCCTTTGGTGCAGCCAGGCGCTTATAAATGCGTACACATTCGTAGGACATAGGAGTATCCAAATTATAACTTTCGCTTTGTATTTCACCACTTGTCACAAGGTCGTCTGGGAGAGAAGTTGCAGATTTCGCTTAGTAGAGGCCAGTTGATTTAACTCTGCCAGAATCTTAGTTGCCAAAGCAGCGCTAACAGGCCTTTTCTTCCCGACACGGAGAGAACAGGCGTTCTAGCTAAGAGACAAGATATGCAATTTCTACCTCCGTCGGCCTTGGCTTGAGTAACAAAATTCGTTCCTCACTTCAAGGTCATTTAGGCGCTACTCTCTGCGAACGAACACGTGCTTGGATTAGTCGCGGCTCACCAGTGATACTTTTCACAAGTATTTATTAGGTAAAAACCTACATAGCGTAATTTTTAACGTACGTTTTCCACAAAAGTATAAACTGTGTCACTAGTTCGACAGCTGATCGCATGATATGGTGTCCGACAAGCATGTAAAGCATGATTACCGTTTGATTTACGGGTGTAAATCATTGGTAAATCAGTAAATCAAGTGCAAATTACGGTAAATCTGTAAATCGTGTAAATCAGTAAATTATCATAAATCAGGAAATCATTGTAAATCAGTAAATCATCTGTAAATAATAACAAAACGGTAAATCAACTGCAAGCAATTGGCGATCGCCTTCCTTTTGGTACGATCGTTCGGTTTGGAAATGGATTGTAAATCAGAAGTAAATCTTTAAATCAAGAGACAATCACTAAATCAGGCGTAAATTTGTAAATCAATTCTAAATCCATAAATCACCTTAAATTAAGAAATCGACATAGGCTTTATCATGGCCTTATTCAGTAAATTACTCTTAAATCACTGTCAATCAAAATTAGCCAACAGCGAAAATCATACTCTACAAATAACGTAGTTCAGTAAGCCACCTTTATGCACTTACGTTTCGTCGGAGTGGCATGACCCGGATTCGAACCGGCTACCAAGTTCGCCCCCAGATCACTTGCATAGCGCCTTAATCGCTATGACCACATCCTCCACTGGCATAAGGATAACTCACTGAACCCGTTATTAAGGTCACAACCGTTACCAGGGCTCCATTCGACCGAAATTCACTCGGCCATAGACAATGGAGAGGGAAGACAAATCATACACTCACAAGGTTCAAGCGATTTATGTCTATTTATTAAATCAAAGATAAATCAGTAAATCAGTAGATCAAGGGCAAATCAATAAATCGAAGTAAGCCAGTAAATCAAAGGTAAAATCAATAAATGACGCACACCAATCAAGCCTTTGTCGGACCCCTCACTCGGTACGAGGTGGAATATGGGATAGAATTGTTTTGGAGGCTCCTCCTTTATGCAGCTCCTAGTGAGCTTATTAAATATTTTTAATCGGCACTATTAATTTATAAGTTCAGACCTTTTACTGGGATAGTAAGACGATAAATAAATACAAACAACAACGTCAAGTGTGCCGTAAAAAAAGGCGTTTTACGATTGAAATTTTACTTTACTTGTTCAAATAAATGTACACGGATAAAAATTAATGATTTTTAATTGAAATTAAGCAAATGTACAATTGAGAAAATTGCATCTGTTTAAGTGCTGTGGTGCTTTAACAATAATTTAATTGGTAATTGGGATTTTTTTGGGGTACAAAAATTCAGGGCACATTTTAGAATAGGATTGACCTACTGGAAGGTGATCCCACGTGTTCCTTGCTTGCTTAACTCAGTAGTGGGCGGACTTAAGCGTTTTGTTCTTGATGACTTGGGGTCACAACGCGACGCGTCCTTCGTTCAAATCTCAGTTCAAGACTTAAAGAGGATGCCATCAACTGCAGTAGAATCAACCTTTGTCCAAGTTTGTAGGAAAAAAAATAAACTGCATCTGAAGCGAGCTTACTTTCGTTTGTGGTATTGCTCTTCACGATATTATTTTGTTTAAACTTCCTGTTACGGGTCGTTCTTAAATGACGTCACACATTTTGCCGTTTGTCAACCGCCCTACGTCACAGTGTGCCAAAATTTTACCACCCCCTCCCATAATAAGACTTCCTCAAACATCTACTCCCCCGCCCCCTCCCTTCGCTCTATTCCCTTCGTCACCGAAAAAGAGAGAAATAATTCGGGAAAACTAACAAAAAAATAAAATAAATTTAGCTGACAAATATTTTTTTTGTTCAAAATGAATTATGTGACGTCACAAATTACGTGACGTAACAAATTGTGTGACCCTAACCAGTCTACGAACCCCCCCCCCCCCCCACCCCCAAGCAAGCATATACTATATTTTCAAAGTGTTCCCTCTTCTCAACCTAAACATTTCCAAAAGGCTCACCGTAGAATTATTCTATTTGACGACTGGGGGAGAGGGGGAAGGGAAGATGTTGATTTAAACCATTTAAAAAAATATATAAATTCACTTTTCTACGAGCAGTTACTGGCCCCTATAGTTTAAAATTTTAATGAGTAGGCGCCGAATTACTAGTCGAGATTGGACGGGCAGTAGGCCTTGAAGTTTTTTACTTATATATGGGTGTAGCCAAAGGAATGCCTAAAATATCCGTATAATGTAATAAGTAGATAGTTAGATAGATAGATAATAAATAAATAAATAAAAAAAACCTCCATAATATAATAAACATATACGCTTTAAAAATCCTGGAAGTACTAAGTAATAATATAATTAGGCATATAATTGAGTTATGGAGATCACAATTACTTGGCCGAGCGAACGATGCTATAATATAATATTTATAAGAAATTTGCCCAGTGTTCAATAATAGCCCAGTTATTTGTGCCGTGTTCTGCTCTATGTTTAGCCCAGTGCTCTACCTCGAATATCTCTGGCTATCTCCCGAATACCTCCTCAAACATTTGAGATAGAAATTTCATCTTCGAGCTCTTTTCTTTCATGGGCCAAAGCTCCCTTGAAAGGAAATTTCAATCATATCCGAACAAAATTGCGAACATTATCGTGCCCCAAACGTTCAGACAATTAGACACACAAACACACAAATGCCAAAACATCCATTCGTGTATTGCCCCCCCCCCCCCTCCTCGGCCCAGAAATACTAGCAGATTTTAATTTCTTGTTCGGTTCCTGCTTTTTTTTAAAGAATTAACAATTGAATTTAACATATTACAACCAAAAATGAAATACGGTAAAACATGTTAAAACATTGTATTGCTAATTCTTAAAAAGGCAGGAGCAGAATAATAAATTAGAAAACGAACACGAATTCGTTTGATGCCTAAAGGTAAGGTTTAACTGAACCAAACTCAAAACAACGAAGGGACACGAATAAGCTTTCCTGCAAGGTTTCAGATACCAGAATGTTCCTGAAGTGTTTAGTCCACGTGAAACTTTACTGCTGTCGTCAACCAAGGCAACGACTAAAAAGCCAAACACTGCAAATATTATAAAAGGGTAACCAACAGTTACATAAGTATTAATACGTCCGGTTCCAATACAGTGCAGATTAAACAAACAACAAATATTTTACAAATATTAAACAAGCAACAAATATTTTGACGCCTAAACATAGAAATAATAACATAAAACGGCTGTTTCATAGAGCTTATATTATTGAGTAATACATTTTTTATAATGGTTAAATTTAATACCATGTAGCTTGGAATTAACGAGAACGAGATGCACCTTTAGCCATGCACAACTCATATCATGTCATATTTTTTGTCCTCTAATTTTTGTTTTCTTCAGTCAAGTTGTCTCCTTTCAGTTCATCATCCTTTTTTCTCTATTTTATTGCTTGTTGCAATTTGTGGTCATTGAGGTTGTGCGGTGGACGAGTTCAGCCCAGCCACCCCTGAAAAAGCTAATATGGTGGCTGTTTGGAAATGGGACTCTGCCTGGGTAGCGTGAGAGACTGCCGGACTCGTTTTGTAGCAGTGGAATCCGTAATCGCCTCGTCTGGACAACTCTTGGCCCTACCATGATTGGACGGTTTCCGATTGGAACCCATGGGTTTTCCCTCTCCTTACGGTATTATGGGATTATAAAATTACAGGAAATAAAAAATAAAAAAACTGGTTAGCGGCTAGTATGAGTGCAATATGGGATAAAAGTGGTAGTTTCCCCTTTCGTAGAATCAACTGGGATCTTGTTCTGAAATTTACTCGCTCCGTTTCACCATTGGCTTCCTACGTCGGAATTGCTTACGGATTCCCAAAAAAACTGTTCTTACACACACCAGAAAACGACCGTAGAGTAGCAGGTGCAGCTCAGTCTGCCGATGGAATTACTTGCTAAAAACCGACTTCAAAGTCTATCGGCTAAAGAAATGAGCTCTTACCCTGCCCTACTCCTATATATCCCGTTCCCCAAAACCGTTGTTGGAGTAAATTGGCTGGCCAAAGTGCGTTGCAGTTCATTGCAGTTTCCCTTTACTTGATCAACATGACCGCTGAGCGGAAGGGCCCAATTCCCTAGTGGCCAATCGCCAAACTAAATCAGCTGAAGGATCTCTTCATTCATCGTCCTGGCGATTAGTAGGCTGTAGAGGCTGACGTTTGGTTGGCAGTGAGACGCATGTTGCCTTTTTGTATGGTAAAGTGACTAGTCACCGTGAGGGTGGAATTACGGGGGTGAGAGGGGGAAGGAGCTGAGTCCCTGTGAAGGTGGTATCACGCTGGCTTTCCTGTGTGACTCGCATCATAATGCTGCAAAAGCAGTTTTCCTGTTCTTTTCCGTGAAAGACTGTTTTGCTTTAATCAAACGTATATTGCAACCCGTAGAAATCAAAAACACGGTTAACTTTAGCTAGCTCCCCTGAAAACAAGACCTCGCTAATAACTCTCCACGCGACCCAGTGTTAGGGCGCGTTTATGCAAGGACAATTTTCTCGCTCACTAGCTTTTACTTGGTCAATACTAAATCTGCTAGCTGCTTCTCGCCTTTGTCGGAGAATGCGGCTTTCGAGTTGTCTATGCGTAATAACCATGGCAACAACGCGGACGAAAATTTTCTCCTCGTGCCTCACTACACGACGTACGATGCTTGCAACATGACAGCGTCGATTTAATACAACAAGAAAACAATTTTTACTGCACTACACAACGACGGACAGGTTCCTGAACACCGGCATTCGAAGGTTTGTCGTCGATTCGATAACTACGAAATGGACGCCATGTTGGTTTTTGAATTCTCGCTGCGAGTAGCTATTTACTCTGCCGTCGTTTGATCACTGCTAGGAGCTGTTTTTTTCAGCGAGAATAGCAAATTTTGGAAATAGCGTGAAATGGCAACAATGATGTAGCAATGTTTAAAATGACTGTTGCACTTTGTTCTTTGTCCGCGTTGTTATTTATAATACATTTAATTTGTTGTGTATTACCGCATTCATTTAATAAAAACGGGAAATTAATCGTAAATAAATAACGGTTGCCTAGCATGCTACCGGCATGCTAGGCAATAGCTTTCGGCGAGCGAGAAGGTCTCGTTGCGTAAACGAGCCCTCAGGCCGGGTTTATGCAACCACTCGCTTTTGCATTCTCGTAGCTAGAAGCTAGAAATCACCTCAAATTTCAACATGGCGGCGGTTTTATGTCTGCCGCCTCGAAAACAACAAATAACGTGAGTTCAGAAGCGTTTGGGAAAATTGTTTCGTCATGAGGAATTCTTTATATTATTAGCACGGATTATAAGACTGCAAGTATTTACTCAAACGATGTCAGATTTAGCTAATCCACGTAGCGTTGTTACCATGGCAATGACACCTTTGAAATCGCGATTAGATTCTCGCTGCGAGAATGCAAAGGCGAGTCGTTGTAAACGCGCCCTTACGCACTAAAAAATGTACCGTAACACGTTAAATTCGACTTAAAGGGATACACCTCCCAGCGCCATTTTTCTCGATCCTCCACATCAAGTACGGCTCCAAAGGTCTATTTCCTTACCGTTAGTCTTTCCCTTGCTAAAAATCCTTTTTTAAATGTGGCGTCTACGAGATTTTCTGTTGAATATAATGGAACTTTATTTACGTACGACCCGTTACTATATGATGAACTTGCGTACTTACTACAACCATGACGTTTCATCTCTGTGTGTGCATGTCCTAATTTGCTAATAATTACAGTGATATCAAAAATCTAAAAGACTAATGCAGTAAAAATTAAAATTAATTATTCCAATAGATCGCCGAAGCGAAATTATAAGACACTAGCCTAGAAAATTATAAATTGTGATTTTAAAATACGAGAATCAATTCGGTTTGTGACGACACGATTAACGCGTTCATGCTGGTTCGTTCATTAGGCACAATGCCAAATGAGACAGTAGATACGTTCTTCAACGCAGCTATACTATCTCAGATGACCTTGGTGTTCGTATATGCGCGGAACTCGACCAGCGCGAACTGTTATAAGGCAGGCGGAATGTTATAAGGCATGCCGGGTGTCCCTTTAATTTTAAGCTCCAAACAAACCCTCAAACAGCGTAGAATTCATGGCAGGTCATTCGAGACGTTCCCGCATCGATTTCGAAATTGACCATTCGGGCATGTTTCAAATTATGAACAGAATGGCAGTCCATATTCATTAATCAGCGCAAAGCACCCACGGCTATGCAGTGAAGCCTGTCCAAAACTTATATTTGAGAGTCAAACGAATTTACATTGCGAATTCTAGAAGACAAGCAGTCGGCAAACTTCTCGTTAACTTTCCGACTGTAAACCAGCCCTCAACCGGGATCTCCGAGAAAACCAGTGTCCAGGAAGAAGACACAACTCCCGGCATCAGACGAAAGCACCCCATATCTGACATGACGGAAAGTGGGAGAATTAAAACCATAATCAACATTCATAGTGTGCTACAAGACATTTGCATAATATTATTTGATAACTAATAAACTATTAGAAAACAAAAACGAGCTCGTTTCATGCTTAAGGTATAAGGTTGAACTGAACCGAAGACAAAACAGCAAATGGACACAAATAAACTTTCCTGTAAGGTTACCGATACTGCAGTGTTGCTATGCTGTTTAGTCCACGTGAAACCTTACTGCTGTATTCAATTGTTTGTTAATACTTTTACTTTTGGATACGGTAGACCAGCTAATGATTGGCACATTCTACTTGGTTAAATGACATAGCTGGAAATCGTTTAAAAACTAATCGTCTTATGTGCTTAGCACAGCTCGACAGGTAATTCCGGGTTCGCGCGAGTCCTAGAAAACCTAGAAATGTTCTTGAAAGTAATAATAAAATGTCATACTTGGTAAAGTGCTTGAAAAATCTTGAAAATGATATATTTATCATCAAGAGCGGAAAGTAGACGACGTGACTGAAGAACGCTGAAAACAATTTAGCCAAAAAAGTGGTCGAGTATGTAGCCTTAGATTATTCATCGTCTGTTTGTGCCTGAAAAGTTTTGAAATTTGGACTCTGGCTTTAATTGTGTTTACGTGTGTAATGGTTGGATATAGCAGTAAGGTTTCACGTGGACTAAACAGCACAGCAACTCTGCAGTATCTGAAATCTTACAGGAAAGTTTATTTGTGAGCCTTTTTGTTTTGACTTCGGCTCAGTTAAACCTTAATTAAGGATCAAACGAGTTCGTTTTTGTTTTCTTTTTCGTGCTACTTTGGCGTCATGCATTTTAGATTAGCTTATTTTAATGTTTTGTATCTTTATCAATTATGGTTGGCACAAACCAACGTAGAAATAAGTCCATTAATCTTAAGTCTATACGTCTTGCAGCTGGAGTTTTCTGATAGGCATTGTTGCATAATAACAATGTTTAAAACAATGTAAAATGATCACACTGGTCGTTTCGAGCTCCCTAACCCCTGAACCACTTGACCAATTATAAAAGGCGTTATGGAAAGGGCACATCTACAGAGCAATACCTGTAAAATGAGCTAAGAACCGGCTTTATAGGATAATTAGTTTGATCGGTGGAGAGCGTAGTATAGAAACGTATCGTGCCAGCAACAAAAACTAGATGTCAGAAATGAAAATAGCGATTCCAGCTAAAGACCAGATCTCCGATGTGGTAAATCGGAAATTAATAAAAGTTTGGACACAAGTTCACCAAGTCCAACAAAGCTTATACACAAATTTTCAGTGGAAAATATTGAAAGACAGCAGAAAAATTACTAGCATCGAAATTTCGGCTTTAACATTGGAAGGTTGAGGCCAAACCTTAACAGTAAAGGTACAACAAAGGCATCGGCACAATGCTTGTTACCAAAATAAAATATACCATCACATTTTACAGCGCACCTTCACAACTCAAGAGAAATAAATACAAAAATACGAGGCACACATAAATACCCAATCGGAGACAAGCGAGAGCATACTCGTCGAGAGAGAGAGAGTTCAAAATGTCAGCATGAGAATGATGAGGATACGTTACAACACAACCCGAAAATACGACCTAGAATGGAGGCCGTAGCGTCGCAAATTTTAAACCGACATCTAGGGTGACTTTGAAAATTTACCTTTGTTACTTGGAGTACAGAGGATGACAAAGATGCAGAATAATATTATACTAACCATGTGGATTGCGAGAGATTGTGCGTACTAGACCCTTGTTTTTCTTCTGGATTGCCTATACTTAACGCTCAGATTAATTCAAGTAAGCAAACTGAGTTGGCTGAGCTAGGTTATAGTCAGGGGGCAATTGTTTTCTACTTTAGACATTTTGCCAAGTTTGGTTTTTCAATTGCAATAGCATCTTAATATCATCTAGTGTTGAATTTTACTTGTCGCCAAAATTGTCGATTCCTGGTTATGTCCGCCATCTTGTTTTTCAAAATGGCCGCCTCCAAACACCTAAAATGCATTATAACTCGAATTTAAATTCAGCTAAAGACTTCGTCTTTGAGTCTACACCCACAATTTCCATGCAGAGGATCTTGAAAATGATGACGTTAAGGTAATCCAAGATGGCGGACATTAAAAATCAAAATGGCCACCTCCAAACACCTAAAATACCTTATATTCAACTTTAAATTCACTTGGAAAAGTCATTTTTGAGTCTATACCCATATTTTCGATGCAGAGGATCTTGAAAATAATGACGTTAAGGTAGTCCAAGATGGCGGACTTTAAATATCAAAATGGCCACCTCCAAACACCTAAAATACCTCATAACTCGACTTTAAATTCACCTAGAAAAGTCGTTTTTGAGTCTATACCCACATTTTCGATGCAGAGGATCTTGAAAATGATGACCTTAAGGTAATACAAAATGGCTGAATTAAATATAAAAATGGCCACCTCCAAACATCTAAAATACATTACAACAAGACTTTAAATTCAGATAGATAGTGGGGTAGTAACCGTCAACAAATCAAAAGCATAATGTAAAGAAATAACATTCAGCACACAATTCTGGACAGAAAAAGTGATACACATCTTTTACGTAGTAGCAGCCCTTGAACCCCAAAGTCGTATTTAAACTATATCACCCTAAATTTGCGAGAAGGATCCTTATTTTTTTTCAATTGGTTATTATTGGGATTTTCGTGTTCAAAGTGCTCTTGCGAGCACTCTAGTAGCCCGAAATGAACACGCTTAGAATTTTCGGAAAGGTGGACATCTATTCTTTCCATCAATTCTAACAAAAATTGTTTACCTTTGATGGGGACCATCCTACGCCTATTTAAAGGTGAAGAGGTAATGGCGTAGCGATGAAAGCGTATGGTGATTTTCGAATTCAAAGTGCTCTTGTGAGCCTTCGAATAGCCTAAAATGGATATGCTTAGGATTTTCTGAAAGGTGGGGATCTATTCTTTCCATCAATTCTAACCGAAGTTGTTTAGCTTAGATAGGGACCGTCCTAAGCACATTTAAAGGTGACGAAGTAATGGCGTAGCGACGAAAGCGTATGGTGATTTTCGAATTCAAAGTGCTCTTGTGAATCCTCTAATACCCAAGTAACATTAGACGATTGGCCTAACGTTGGCCAACCATTGATTACGTTGCCGACACGTTGGCAATGTTAACCATGTTGGCCCAGTGTTGGCGCAATGTTGGTGCGCCTGCATCCTCGGGGCAGTCACATGGTCCACATGAGTGCCAACAAGTAGGCATCCCTTCGTTGGGTCAACGTAGTGCTTTGCTGCCCCTGCAACATGTTGGAAGGTCTTAGCTGGGCCAACGTATTTCTTTATGGGCTCACCAACTCGTTGGCAATCCTTGATTGGGCCAATACACGTATTTATATGCTCTATCAATGTGTTGGTCGTCCTTCATCGGGCCGACACATTTCTTTTTGGCTTCACCAATACATTGGCGGTCCTTTTTTGGGCCAAGGTATTTATTATCTGCTCCACCAACATGTTGGCAGTCCTTCGTTGGGCCAATGTATTTCTTTTGCTGCTCTTTCAATATGTTGGCTGTAGTTCGTTGGACCAACGTATTTTTTCAACTGCTGTACCAGTATGTTGGCCATCCTTAACTGGGCCAACGCATTTCTAATTTTGTTCCACCAGTATGTTGGCCGTTCTTCATTGAGCCAATGTATTTCTTTTTCTGCTCTTTCGATGAGTTGGCCGTCCTTCGTTGGGCCAACGTATTTAATTTTTGATTCACTAGTATATTGGCCGTACTTCATTGGGCCAACGTATTTTCTTTGAACTGAACTAAAGTCTAATGTTTAGAAATAATTATTTAACGTAATTGTTAACGTAATTATATAATGAATTGTTTAACCATAAGTAGCGTTACTATGAGTCTATAAGATTCTCCATAATGCTGAGCAGTACCTATGGACACACCGCACGCTCAAACTGGATTTTCTTTCGTGTGATTATAAAATCTTATTTCTGTGTACTGCACTAAATTGTTTGCATTTCTTTTATAGGTCATCAAATTACATCATTTACTTTTATTTATTTTCTACAGACTTAAAACTTCATTAAAATTTTACGATGAAAACTTCTTCTCCCTGCATTCTTAGCTTTATATGCATAGTCTAACATAAGAATCATATGCGATCCTGGTGGTATAGTTGCTAACTTCTCTGATTCAAGTGCGAGAGGTGCCGGGTTCAATCCTTGCCGGTGGACATCGTGTTTTTTTTTTCCAGGAGACATTTTTGTTTGTTTATTTAACAATGGTGCCCCAACGTTGGCAGGACGGAGTCGTGCCAACTGCTTTGACATCGTTGGCCCATGGTTGGCTAAGTAACGTCAGCAGGGTTGGGTAACAAACACCGCCCCAACGTTGAGCCTATACGTTGGCTAAAACATTGGCCAACGAGACAAAATAAGGTTCGGCCGACCGTTGGGTGCAAACGATGGCCCAATAATTAACCATAGGCAATACTATGTTGGCCAACCGCCCAAAATGGATATGCTTAGGATATTTTGAAAGATGGGGCACTATTCTTTCCATCAATTCTAACTGAAATTGTTTACCTTCTATAGGA
>JAHWFP010259286.1:107756-123546 GCA_023313725.1 Lithobius niger | reverse complement strand
ACGGATTTTCTGAAAGGTGGGGATCTATTCTTTCCATCAATTCTAACCGAAATTGTTTAGCTTAAATACAAATGTCAGCATTACAATGGCACTTTGAAATTGAAACTAGCCACTATACCAATTACAGCAAAACCTTAATATAGGCGTAGGACGGTCCCTATCTAACCTAAACAATTGCTGTTAGAATTGATGGAAATAATAGCTCCCCACCTTTCAGAAAATCCTAAGAATATCCATTTTGAGATACTACAGGACTCACTAGAGCACTTTGCATTCAAAAATCACCATATGCTTTTGCCACTACGCCATTAGCTCTTCACCTTTAAATGGGCGTATGACAGTCCCTATCTAAGCTAAACAACCTCGGTTAGAATTGATGGAAAGAATAGATCCCTACCTTTCAGAAAATCATAAACAAGTCCATTTTGGGATAATAGAGGGCTCAGAAGAGCACTTTGATTTAATTCACCATATGCTTTCGCCGCTACGCCATTACCTCTTCACCTTTAAATGGGCGTAGGACGGTTCCTATCAAAGGTAAACAGTTTTTGTTAGAATTGATGGAAAGAATAGATCCCTACCTTTCAGAAAATCATAAACATGTTCATTTTGGGGTAATAGAGGGCTCAGAAGAGCACTTTGATTTAATTCACCATATGCTTTTGCCGCTACGCCATTACCTCTTCACCTTTAAATGGGCGTAGGACGGTTCCTATCAAAGGTAAACCGTTTTTGTTAGAATTGATGGAAAGAATAGATCCCTACCTTTCAGGAAATCCTAAGCATGTCCATTTTGGGCTAATAGAGGGCTCAGAAGAGTACTTTGATTTAATTCACCATACGCTTTCGCCGCTATGCCATTACCTCTTCACCTTTAAATGGGCGTAGGACGGTTCCTATCAAAGGTGAACAGTTTTTGTTAGAATTGATGGAAAGAATAGATCCCACCTTTCAGCAAATCCTAAGCATGTCCACTTCGGCTACTAGAGGGCTTGCATAAGGATTCTGAACACGAAAATGCCTTAAACAACCAATTGAAAAAAAGGATCTTTCTCACAAATTTATGTTGACATACTTTAAATACGATTTTGGGGTTCAAGGGTTGATTTTACGTAAAAGATGTATATCACTTTTTCTGTCCAGAATTGTTTGCTGAACTTTATTTCTTCACATTATGCTTTTAATTTATTGACGGTTAAGGAGTTAAGGCCAAAAAAACGTCCCCCTCCCACCTTTTTAGGGGGATGGGTGGGTTGGGTGCATGAAAATGTGTGTCCTGGGATTTTTAAACTCCTCTACCCATGTGCTAACTGAAATCAAAGGGGCACATCGGTTGCCAGATGTGAAATAAATTGGCGTTCCTCACACCTCCCCTACCCCACTATCTAGCTAAATTTAAAGTCGAGTTGTACTGCATTTTAGATGTTTGAAGGTGACTATTTTGATATTTACTTCCGCCATTATGAATTACCTTAACGTCATCATTTTCAAGATCCTCTGCATTGAAAATGTGGGTTTAGACTCAAAAACGAAGTCTCTAGCTGAATTTAAAGTCGAGTTATAACGCATTTTAGGTGTTTGGAGGCAGCCATTTTGAAAAACAAGATGGCGGACATAAGCAGGGGTCGACAATTTAAGCGACAAGTAAAATTCAACACTAGGTGATGTTAAGTAGCTATTGCAATCAAAAAACCAGACTTGGCAAATTTTCCAAATAGGTCTTAAAATGTAACAACTGCTCCCTGACTATTAGTGAGAGTAACTGGAAGAAAAGTGGACTAAATATTTCAAATAGATTGACTATCAGCAAATCAAGTGAGTACATGGAAATAAGAAGGGTGTGGAGGGGGAGGAAGGAAGATCGCCTTTGCATTTATTGGCATTAATATTTAATGTGATATGGGCAAAGTTATGCTACATTTCATTGCTACAGTCATGGCTACAGTGCTATAAAGAAGTTATCCTCAGGTTTTATACGCTTGTTTACTAATTGCTCGGCCAATCTTTTTTTTTCCGACGAAGTACGGAATTACCCGAGGGGCAAAAGAGAATGACTACCATAGCAACACCGTAGCTAAATACTATGCATCGAGATACTCAAAGAAGAATGATAAATGGTAATAATAATGATAATGGTGATGATGGTGGTAGTCGCTCCATCTTTGAAGATAGAGATGTTTTTGCTTTCTTTTAAAGGCCAACAACAGGCTAATAAGATTGGATGAACAAATGTTAAATTTATTTCCGTAAATTATGTATTACGTATTATCTAACGTATAGAAATTCGCTCTAATTAAAATGTAGGAAATAAGTTGTGGGTCGCTCCCATCAAAACCACTGCGTTACTTTGCAATAAGATCTATCGCGTAAAGACACGGTTGTAATATTTTGGTGTGTATTTGAGCGATTCCACCATGTTTGCCATATTGTGTACATTTTCATTTTAGTGTGTCAAGCATTTAAACAGGCTACTGTAGGGTTTTTTTTAAACACAAAATAATGGTTAGCAACACGAGTTTTGTTAGTTTGATGGAATACTGTGCGTCAGTGACAATTCGTTGTCGTCATCTGATCTTCGTCGCCGCCAAGATCCTACGACAACATTAACATCCATCCTATCTAGATAAAATGTATATGAACATGACAACTAATTAATAGATACTTGATTCTTTTGCAGCTAAAATGCAGTTTGACTGTTGAGGTGTGCCAAGAACGGAAATCCACAAGATAGACACTTATGGTAACGGTTGGTTATTGGGCAGCATCAATAGAAAGACTGTCCTTCTTTTTATAGCAATAGTACATGATGAGTTGACAAGGACGCCACCAGGGCGTGCTGCATAATTAATTAGGAACTAGGAACTATTGCTAGGTGCAAGGTGCACCGTCACGTAATACCACAACAGTTTTCAGGGATCTGAGATCACGTATACCACAACAGTTTTCAGGGATCTGAGAAAAAATAACAAATCGACATAAACGGCTGACACTTCGTTTATGTCGATTTGTTATTTTTGGTCGCCTGACAACATAAAACTGTTAGTGACACAGCTTAACGTT
Source organism: Lithobius niger (assembly GCA_023313725.1). Taxonomy (NCBI): domain Eukaryota; kingdom Metazoa; phylum Arthropoda; class Chilopoda; order Lithobiomorpha; family Lithobiidae; genus Lithobius; species Lithobius niger. The sequence continues at coordinate 120,486 of JAHWFP010259286.1, read as the reverse complement.
CTCGTGTTGAAAAAATTCAGTTGGATCATAGGAGTTGATTGTGTTTTGGTGGATAAGCAACTTGACTAAACCGGAAGTTTAAGAGCGCGGCGTCAAAGGCCGTACCGCCACGCCAATCGGCACTCGCGGCCGCGTGATCGGAAATTTACACCCAACGCACTAGGTTTAATCTCTCTAAACCATTTTTCAACATGGCGGAGAAAGCAGTCGACGCCTAGTATAACGCAGTACTAAACTGATATAACGGTACTAAATTGGATTTAGTAATTTTTTTCAATTTATCTGCTGCTACGAAATTTTAACTTGTTTAAACTTACTGTTGTCACAAGAAGGAGACTCATGCTACACCGGCTTTCTTGCAAATATCATGCATCCATAAGCACCCCGTCTCGTGTGTTCCAAAAATACGATATTTACTCCCCCAACAATCGGCGTTAAGGTTTCGTTCGACTGTCAGACTTTGTTACAAAACACAATGGCACCTACGCCTGGCAATATAACAGTTTCTTATCTCAGTTTGATACACCATAAACAACGTAGTACAGGGCGTATTTCACAGAAAATTCGGTGGAATTCCATTCGTCTACGAGCGGATCAACCGCGAATACCTCATGGCGGCTTGGTCTGGCGGAAGTAGCAAACGCGCTTTGCATTCTGGGTACATTCGTGAGTCACGCTTGCCATCGAAAACAACGCACTTCGGCTATGCATTTGAGCTGGGAGTTGCTTATCCACCCAAACACAATCAACTCCTATGGTTGGATAGACCTCAGCTTTTACGAAACGCCCGGTTTTTTTTTGGCCAACGAAGCGAAGTTGACCTGGGTTTCCTCTTATCGAGCCGGTGACCAGAAATAATTACTTGTCCCGGACTGATTCGTTGAACCTAAAGATTCATCCTAACCCGATGATACAAAATGAGCCCCCCCCCCCCCCTCCCTTTTTATGAAGAAATTTACAAAAGTTGTCCAGAGTAGATGCGCGGTTTTTTTTTTTTTTAATTGTTACGGTATTTATTGACAAAGCAATAGCTAGCTGTTCACCTGTCAACCTATAATACCCACGCCGGAAATTACTCGTTTCCGAGATAAAGTGGCCCGTTTCCCAGGATGACACAGGCATAGTCAGCCAACTTTCAGGGGCAGCGCACCACATGCTAAAAAAATGAACCCACACGTGACGGTGAAGACACGCTTAGGAACAAACCGTTCCTTACAAAGTTATTGCTCATCAGTCCTACACGAGGGGCCCCACATTAAGGTTGTAGGTTCCCCCCCCTCCGGCTAGGTAATTGCTAGAAACAAAGCAAAACGCCAAAAAAATAGTAAGTTGAAATCGCCTAGACAGTGGCTTTGACCGTTTCCCCAGAAGGAACCTTTCATGCCTCTTGCAGACTGAAAGCGTTGTTGCACATGCCACACAGCCATGATGAAAAAAAAGTCAAACTTGGTTTGGTAGAAAAACGTAAAACTTCTCATTAATCTCTCTACTTGTGGAAAGAAAAGTCTTCTCCCACTTAATTTCTTTAGTTTAGAGAAAAAGGAGAAAACTTCCGATTAATTTCTTTACTACAGTATGGCAGTTAACTTCACCAACCAAGAGCTAGCAGACGTGCATTACATGTACGGTCGGGCCGACGGCAATTCTGTAGAAGCAGCCAGGCTGTATGCTGTGAGCTACCCGAACCGAAGGCATCCGGACCGTCATACGTTTATTCGGCTTCACCAACGTTTGTGTGAGCGCGAGTCATTTGAGGTAGAACCACGACAAGGAAGGCCAAGAACTGTTCGTACCCCTGAACTGGTAGAGCGGGTGTTACGGAGGGTGGATGACGATCCGGGAATCAGCACAAGGTGGATTGCTTTGGCAGAAAACGTAGACCGTAATGCTGTCTGGAGGATCCTGCATGATGGACTGCTGCGCCCATATCATCTGCAGCGGGTGCAAGCCCTAGCTGAGAACGATTATCCGGCAAGGGTCGTATTCTGCCAGTGGCTTCAACAACGATGTGCTGTAGACCCTCTCTTCCTCAGCAGAGTGTTATTTACTGATGGAGCCACCTGCACCCGAGACGGAATTGTGAACTTCTACAACACCCATATCTGGGCGTATGAAACTCTTCACGCGACCCTGCAAGCGCGAAACCAGCATAGTTTCTCAATCAATGTGTGGGCTGGTATTGAAGGAGATCATCTCATCGGGCCGATCATTCTACCGAATAGGCTTACAGGGGCGGCATATCTTACCTTCCTGCAGTGTGAATTACCTGGTCTGCTTGAGGACATCCCACTGGGAACACGGCAGAGGATGGTGTTCCAGCACGACGGGGCACCACCCCCACTTCCTGCTTGCTGTGAGGCAGTATATAAACGAACAGTTTGGGGAGAGATGGCTTGACCGAGGAGGCCCAATTCCGTGGCCTCCCCGTTCACTTGATCTCAATCCATTGGACTACTGCATCTGGGGCTACATGAAGATACTTGTTTATTCACGCAGTGTAGACACTGAGGCAGAATTGCGCCAACGTGTTCATGATGCATTTCAGCAGGTTAGGCAGAACCAGGGGGTCTGTGTAAGGATTCGTGCGTCTCTCAGTAGAAGAGTGGCGTCATGCATTCAATCAAACGGGGGCTACTTCGAACATTTGTTATGGACTCCTAGTTTCGTCATGTCAGTGTGCAACAACGTTTTCAGTCTGCATGAGGCACGAAAGGTTCCGTCTAGGGATGCGGTCAAAGCCACCGTCTAGGCGATTCCAACTTACTATTTTTTTTTGGAGCATTGCTTTGTTTCTAGCAATTACCTAGCCGGGGGGGGGACCTACAACCCTAATGTGTGGGCGCCTCGTCTAGGACAGATGAGCAATAACTTTGTAAGGAGCCGTTCGTTTTCCTAAGCGTGTCTTCACTGTCACGTGTTTCATTTTTTAAGCATGTGATGCGCTGCCCCTGAAAGTTGGCTGACTATGCCTGTGTCACCCTGGAAAACAGGCCCCGTTATCTCGGAAACGAGCCATTTCCCTGTATTATAGGTTTTTTTTTATAGATGTGATCAGTTCTCCCTCCCTATCGATTTATGACCATGATTTCTGGGACACCCTGTATTCAAAGTAAAATTGCTTTTATTTACTGACAATAAGTAATAGGTATCCGTAACTAATCGTCGATTACGATCGATATTTGCTAATTTGCAAGAACGGCAGAGTTCAATTCGAAGGGGTAGTGGCGATCAACACGAGTGTTGATCCCCCCTAGCCCCGAGACTAATTCAACTCTGCCGTTTCTAGCAAATACAAATATTGCCGGTATCCGACGATTTGTCACGGATATGTGTTTTAATGGTAAGGTGTAACATTAAGCTAACTTACCGACTTAATTTCAGTTTTTAAAGATTTTTGTTTGTAAATTTTATTTGTGAATCATAATGAATTTAAGAATTTTTACATGCGACGTATGTAAATTTCTGAACGGAAACTTCTGGTTGAAACTTCCTATATACGAAGTCGGAGCGAAGGGGAGAGACGTTCCATTACCGATGATTGTGTTTTAAGATAAAACTATTTTTTCCAACTGTAATAGTTTAAAGAAGATTAGAGTACAAAAAACGCTATTCGCTTGAGTCTCGTAGGTTTTTAGGCGTATTTAGATGTATTTACAAAGTGTCAGTAGCCTACTTTCGTACCGTCGGAACGAAAGGTTGCCAGTTGGACCATTTCTCCATGGGAGTGGGCATAGCAAAGTACGCTGGTTTTTTTTTCTTGTTAGTGCTAAAAATGTCGCAGGTTCCAAATCTGCCTGTTTATACTGTTTGAATGGAGTGTGCTGGTTCAATTTGTGTTGTGTACGGTAGTTTTGCAAAGTCGGTCATTATATGTCACATGGTTGAGTAGGGGTTGTGTAGACCCCGAAAAATTGTTGTATTAGCAAAAAAGTGTGGGTTATCAAAATTAACCCATTGTGACGTGTGTGGGTTTTCAGATTAACCGTATATAACGACTACACTTATTCCGTAGGGATGTGTTAGCGTGACGTCACCACCGTGCATTAAATAGTATTTATGATAATGATTATTATTAGTGAACCGTTCATTTTTTACTTATACATGTACTCATAATAACATCAATTACAAGTATACTAATTAATATGTAAGCATAACATAAACCCGTTCTGTAATCATAGTGATATAAAACAACTATATAAAAAACGTTGTATTTAATTTTGGGTAAATATTTCGTTTTGGCAGTAGCAAGAAAAAAAATTAGAAGAAATATGGAAAAAATCTCATATTTCAAGAATAAAACGAAAACTATTATATTTACAGCAAAATGTATAGATCTAGACACACGCTAGTGTGTCGCGCCTAGTAACAGTAGATCGTCCCATTGTAGACATCCGATTGATAATGATAAAAAGGTGGCTCACTAGCAGACATGTGTCTGTTAACTGTAAGCAACTGAAAGTATATTTTGGCACGTTGAGGATAAATCCCAATGCGACAGAAATTTTTCAAATTGTGGAAAATGTATTGGGAAGGTTCAGAGATTAGGAAACACTAAAATTTAAAGGATGAGTATTCACCCATCATAAAGAAAAAGATGCGTTCATAACGTTGTTTTTATGTTACTGTCTAGTGACTGGCTAGCTAGTAAGATTTTTTCCCATGTTAAATCCCGTAGACTTTTTGCTCATGGATAGCGCAAAATTAAGACTTCCTACGTAGCTGAACTTTTGCACACGGATGCATGGTGATCTGAGCATGGTCCTTTTGTTGGTTTTGGGGGTTTTAGGCGTCAGGACAAATGCGTAGGAGGGTTTTGAAATTCACCACCAGAGAATTTAAATTTCGTTTCTTTTCCAAGTTGCAACCAAAGATTTCAAACAACAATGGCTTGAACAATCAACACTGGTCCTTTGATGATTGTAAAAGTCTGGACGAACTAAAAACTGAACTGTAACAAAGGACAAAATAAGCAAACATTTACGTAGCCGTGGATTGCGTAAGAGTAAAGGGATGCAGTCGTTAGAAGATGGTTACGCAACAATACGAGCATCCATGAGCAAGCGTAGTTTTTGCTAATAACCAAAAAAATAAAATTCTTCGCGTTCTGCTGTTTTAGTAACACGGGTTTCTGCATGAATAAATATGAACGAAGAATGCAAACGAAAAAATTTTCAATTTTGCTGATATAACGGCTAATTATTTGTAGCCAAAAAGAAAGGTAGAGTGGATTATAAGATGGTGCGCTGACTTTTTGTATTTTCACAGTCCTTAGTTACATGTGTCTATCAACAGCAAGCAACTAAAAGCATAGCATGTCATGTCGAGAATAAATCCTATATGCTGCCGAAATATTGAAAAAGTAAGAGGAAGATACAAGGATAAACAAAACAACTAAAGGGCATGCGCTGATTGAGTGAGCGAAGCAAACGAATTCAGCGATTGTTAGCCAGTGTCTGCAAAAATGCGATTGAAGAAACGTAAGCATGTGAAGAATGCTCGTACAATAAACTGAGCTATGTCAATTTGGCTAATCGAACGGCAAATTGGCAATGGTAAATTTGAAAATTATCAATGTAAAAATTTATAGATATCAAATTCATCCAGAAAAAAGGTAAAGATGAAGATAAGACAGTGTAACCTTTTGTACGTTCACAGTCCTATGAAAGTTGTGATATCACCCAAAACCAAAAACTGGTGTAAAAAACCGCCAAGTTTCCAAAAAGGATCAGCCTTCGAAGGTAGTGATATCATTCCACCAGGGAAAGGCCGCCAGGGTTAATCCTATTAGCCAAGTTAATCGCACATACTAATAGTTCGAAAGTTAAATGAAAACTTGAAGATTGCTACCGCTAGTACCAATCTTCTAGTTTTCATTTAACTTTCGAACTATTAGTATGTGCGATTAACTTGGCTAATAGGATTAACCTTGGCGGTCTTTCCCTGGTGGAATGATATCACTACCTTCAAGGCCGATCCTTTTTGGAAACTTGGCGGTTTTTTACACCAATTTTGGTTTGGGTGGAAATCTTGATTACAGATAAAACATTATGCTTTAAAATGAGATTAGAGTCATTAAAATTGGTTCAACAGTTTGTTAGGTATGCGACTTTGAAGAATCTGCTTGGCTGCCATTTTGATGACGTCACTGCGTGTTACGTAATCGTTTCTGAGGTTGTCTTCTGGCTGATTCACAGCTTTGGTAGTCAGTAAACACCTAAAGTATGGTGCTGGCATCCGGAAGTGAAATATTTTTTTTGCTTATTCTGCGTAGCCTACTGCAACGAAGTACCCGAAAAGCTATAAGAATGGCGGACATACCAACACATAGTAGAATTCTACGCGTCAAAATACTGATATGTTTTTATCTTTTAAAACCCGACAATAGGATAAACGATTGGATGAACAAATGTTAAATTTATTACCGTAAATTATGTATGTATCATTAAATGTATAGAAATTGATTCCAATTAAAATTTACGAATTAGTTACGGGTCATTCCCGTCATAATCACCGCCATACTTTGCAGTAAGGCTTATCGCGATAACGGACGGGCATTAAATTCTGGTGTCCACACCATGCTTGTACCATTACACAAATTACTGCTGCACTGGCCAGTTAAACACTGGATTATACATTCTGCATGGAGATGTTGTGTAATGAATGATAGTATACTTCTCTAAATTTAGAACTTCAAATAACACCTCTCGACTGTGAAACAAAGGAATTTGCAAAGAGAAGGCAAATTAGTGTGACTTGGTGGGGGGTTAGAAACTCTGGCAGTTCCTATACAAGGTGTCAGAAAAGTCATGTCATAACTTACATGGTATGTAGTACTCATCCAGACGAACAAAAAAGTCCATATAAACATAGGTCCGGAATCGACCGGTTTCCAAGATCCAGTGACCTTTGTCCCACAAAAACATACGCATTTTCAGCCAACATCCAGGGGCAGCAACATAACAAACAATGTCTCTTAAGGACAAGTGAAAAATCTCCACTTCATGAGCTGTGCCCAGACATTCCCCATGTGTTGAGCAGCACAAGTACATCTCACAATTACATTGTCTGGTTATGTGTTTGTACGTATTGCCAAAGCACAATGGCTGTTAACCATAGCAATCAAGAGATGGCCGACATGCATTTCATGTATGGCGGGGCCAATGGAAACACAGCCGAAACTGCACGGTTGTACGCTGAGACCTATCCAAACAGAAGGCATCCAGACCGTCGTATGTTTGCGAGGATCCACTCACGTCTGTGTGAGCGTGGCTCATTCGAGGTCGCTCCATGAGAGGAAAGACCAAGAACAGTCCGAACTCCTGAACTGGAAGAGGGAGTGCTACAGAGAGTTAACGAGGACCCGGGAACGAGCACACGGCGGATTGCCGCAGCAGAAAATGTAAACCATGATGTTGTCTGGAGAATCCTCCATGAACAATTGCTGCGTCCTTACCACCTGCAGAGAGTGCAATCCCTAGACGAAAACGACTATCCGGCACGGGCTGAATTCTGCCAGTGGCTGCATCAGCATTGCACTGCTAACCCTGTCTTCCTGCATAATGTGTTATTTACTGATGGAGCTGGATTTACCCGTAATGAAATTGTCAACTTCCATAACACCCATGTTTGGGGTGATGGAAATCCCCACGCGATCCTGCAATCACGGCATCAGTGTCGGTTCTCCATCAATGTGTGGGCTGGTATCGTAGGGGATGTTCTCATAGGGCCGCATGTTTTACCCAACAGGCTTGCTGGGGATTCATACCTCACCTTCCTGATAGATGACCTACCTGGTCTACTCTAAAATGCCCCACTCATGACACGTCAGATGATGTGGCTCATGCACGATGGGGCACCAGCCCACTTCCAGCTTGCTGTAAGGCAATACCTCAATGAACTGTTTGGAGAGAGATGGATTGGCCGAGGCGGACCACGTCCATGGCCTCCCCCCGATCACCAGACCTGAACCCATTGGATTTTTGCCATCTGGGGCTACGTGAAGGGACTCGTGTATTCAAGAAACATTGAAACCGAGGCACAACTGCGGCAACAAGTTGAAGCTGCATTTCCGCAAGTGAGGCAAAACCAAGGACTATGCGAGAGAATCCGTGCATCCCTTAGCAGAAGAGCGGAGGCATGCATCCAGGCAAATGGCGGCCACTTTGAACATCTGTTGTGATGTCGTGGAGAATCACCCTGCATCTTTTCAGGATTCAACCAATACCTCCTTACGTTCCCATAATTTTGTTTCCAGCGAGTTTTCGTTTTGTAGGTTTCTCAGGAAAAGAAACTAGTGACTTATCACGAATGAATCATGGCTGGATATGTCCTCACACCACTGACTTCACACACAGGGGCCAGTCACTTGATCCGAGAGCAGGCGGCGGGAGCAGCAGCGAGCAAGCGAGTTTGTGGTGGTGGTCTCTCGCTCCGCTCGTGCCGCACGCTTCTTGGGTCAAGTTATTGGCCTCTTTGACTTCACACAACTAAATTCGTCTCTTGCGGGGCACGTACTCAGCATTTCGCATTGCTTAGACACTACTTATTTTTAAGCCTACAGCGGGTGCCAGCATGGTGTGGCACGCTGAATGTAGTAGAGTGAATCCCAAAAGAGCGCAGTGTCTTGTTGAACTGGCTTTCTTACAAAATACTAAGAAGACGCTTCTACCGCTTTGAGGTAAAGGGGGTAAACACCACCGCTTATTTCCAGCTGGGGATTATTTCATTTGTCTTTAAGAGACATTGTTTTTTATGTTTCCGGATTTAGCTCGCTGCCCCTGAATGTTGGCTGAAAATGCGTGTGTTTTTGTGGGACAAAGGTCACTGGATCTTGGAAACCGGTCGATTCCGGACCTATGTTTATATGGACTTTTTTGTTCGTCTGGATGAGTACTACATACCATGTAAGTTATGACCATGACTTTGCTGACACCCTGTAATCGCAACGTAACTTCACAGAAAGCCCTTGCTAGCGCATGGACCGCAGTATCACAGGCAACATGGCGCTGGAAATCGTGACGTACATTGGAGTTCACAGATGCCAGGAAATAAACATTATGCTGTCGCAAACTGTCAAAACAATTCGTGGTAGTTTTACAAACCGCATATGGCAAATGTTAGCTAACACAATTTACCTTCACGAAATTCGCTATCCCTCGCTCTCCTTATTGTTGTTCACCGGCTATTTTTAAGCTGTTGATTGCAATGTACGGTGGCCTATGGGGACCATACTTGGGACACACAAATTCCCCTACACTCAGTAATAGGGCGTTTTCTTCCTAGCCTTTCGCCCAGTAAATCCAAACACACAATCATACACGAATACACACTACCCTTTCCCCACCGGAACTCTCCTTAGGGCATCAGTGTTTCCGTTGTCTACCCCTTTCTGTGTTCAATGGTGAATGGAAGACCTTGTAGAAATAACGACTACCTAATATACCTACCATTGTTACTTCATTGCGATTTTAGCCAGACCAACGGATTGTGGCCCGTTTGCAAAGCGACGGTCGACAAAGCTAAATAGGTGTTAACTTCTTGACTCCCCAGATAATCGCTAAACATTTGACTGTAACTTGTACCACTCCTCCTCCATTTGACTGCGCCCTTCCTCTTGGGACGTTTAGTTAGTTTTTTAGACAAAAACAATACCAGATGCTGTAACCCATCCTCCTGTATTTGTTACAAAGCTAAAGCTACCCCTCTGTCAGAAGCATTAATTTGCACAATGTAGGTTTTGTCTGGTCTAGGTGCTCATGCCAACACTAGGGGAGAAGCAAGAATTTGCTTTTAATTGGCAAAGCCACCTCACAATTTTCATCTCAGACCACTCTTTCAGGAACACCCTTTTCTAGCCTGTCAGTAAAACGTAAAACGAGCTCTGCGTAGTTCCTGACGTATAGTGTGAGTAATAGCCTGTCAAGCCTAAAACAGACATGTCTCTTTTTGTTTTTGGAACATGTTACTCCACTATTGCTTGCACTTTCGCATCTGACGGCCACTTACAACCTCCTCACACTTTATGCCCCAAAAACTTAGCTTGTTTCATCCACAATTGACATTTCCTCCAGCATCCCATACCTGCGACCCCAAATCCATTCCTGCCTTTTTCCTTATACTTTCTACTCCCCTCTCCTGATTATCAATCTCGTTCATTTCTGTAACCACAGCCTAAAATGGTTTAAGGAGGTTGCCACGATACGTTTTTACCTTATCCCTCTTTCTCCCCATTTTGGGGTTATAGTTCACAGGTCTTACCCTTTTCAACACCCCTTTAGGACCTTCCTAAAAAGCCTCCAACTCGTTCGTTTCGTCCATTTCTATTACAAGTCCATTACTTCCTGGCTCATACTCCCTCCACCTAGCCAGCTTGCCATAATACACCTTATTTCTTTCTTGTGCTGCCATTGTTACTGTTCTCGCCATTTTCTTTACATTCTCCTGCTCATTCAGCCTTTCCACCACACAGTCAACCTCAGTGGGACATACATTAACTTCTTCACCTGACCACTGCCCTTCACTAGGTTTTCCAAGGTTGGACTGAATCTCAGCCGGGAACCATATCCTTGAGAATATTCCCCAACAGGGGCTTGTTGTCCCGTCGTCCCTCCCACATGTATGTTGCTTGGATACACACTATACATGTAATGTATGCATGCATGTATGTATTATATGTATAGAGTGTATCCGTGCGACGCGTGCGCACACGAGGGATGACGGATAACAAGCTACTGTGATATTACCAGAAGCTTGTGTACGACCAAGTGAAGTCACTTCCCCTGCTCTAACGCCAGTTGCATCAGTCCTAATCATTGATGGAGGTACTGTTGTACACATGTAGACACCAAGAACAGCATAACATTTCAGCAATGCGGTGAAGATGTTGTAATTTCCTACATAAAGATGAGATTAGAAACCTTTAGTAGAGTGGACATCGTATTTGACCAGTATATCTATGGAAGTTTAAAGTCGCAAACTCTGAAGTCTGTGCGTTCTGGCAAAAGGACAGCAGTCAAACCTGAAGTAAAGATCCCATGCAATTTTAAACAATTTTTAACCGAATATAGAAATACGAAGGATTTGTTCAATATGTTGGCAATTAATCAAGTTAGAATAGTAAGCCCTGGCAAAGAAGTATTTTGCACTTCAAGGACAAAGTGCTGTCATCAACTGGAGAAGAGAATATAGCCTCAATATAGCCTTGATAGAAGGCTTCTTATAATAATAATATACAATTCACCACAGGAGTGGTAGGAGGTCAGAAGGGTGGTGAGCCACTTACACTGGTCCTTGAAAATTTTAGTAAAAAGAATGACTAATGTGTCAGAATTGGACGCTTAAGCAATTTAACAAGGTCTGGGTACTTGAGACGTCGTTTAAAAAAGTTTAGATTTGGGGCATCTACCACTTCCGCTGGAAGAGCGTTCCAAATGGGGACAGTCCGAACAGAGAAAAAATTTCGGCGACAGTCAAGTCGGGAAGCAGGGAATGATAAATATGAGACTATTCATATCGATCTTCCCCTTGTGTAAGAAACCAATGGGTTTAGAATTTAAAAAAGCTTCCTTATCTGAATAGGTTAAATTTAGAGAGAAGTTGACAGCACAGAGGTCGCTGTTTCCGATGTGTGCACCAACCAAAAAAACGAGATGTCAAAAACCAGGCGATCGTCGTTTGAAAAAATAAGGTCAAGTATATTCTCCCCTCTGGTTGGTTTGTCCACTAATTGACTCAGACCGAGTGGAGCAATGAGATCAAGAAAATATCTGTGGTTTGTGTCACTGGCACAATTTGGATCCCAGTTGACCGTCGAAAGGTTGTAATCACCTAGTACGATGTTTGAATGTTCAGGGTTAAAATTGTCGACGATAGATTCGCAGAGGTTTAGGATTTCGCTCTTACAGTGACTGTTTGGTAGATACCTCAAAATGAAATTAATTTGGTGGGTTGGCATGGACATGGTAATGCTTTCGGAGGTGAGGGCTGTGTTAACCAAAACCAGTGGTAGTTCCACCCTGTGAATAATGAGGACCCCTCCCCCCCTACCACCCCTATCACGTCTAATTACAATATATAGTCTAGGATCCACAATCATTGCGTCAGTAAAATTTGCAGTCAACCATGACTCAACAATAAAAAAAATGTCAAAAATGTTTCTATTTATAAGTGAGCGCAGGGAGCCAATATTCCGGCTAATGCTTCTAGCATTGAAGGAAATGCAGGTAAGATGATTCTTTTCATGCATGATTATGCTGCTATACATGGACATAAAAAATTCTTATTAAAACAGTAGATTCGAACGTGGATTCCATACCTTTATTTACATTTCCATGCATTACAGAAGCTGAAGAACTGTGGAGTGAATATGGCACCGGGAAGGACTTGCAATATTTGCCCACTCATGAATTATCTTCTAGGCTACCCAGTAGTGTTATCAAGAGTTGATTCCTTTCTTCCATGCATTCAACTAGATATGACACGATGTCGTCCTTTTCTGGTTTTGGGAAAAAAATTCACCGATGGCGATTCCTTATTACAGCGCTTAAAATGAGCACAATGCTTTAATGTAATGTTTGGAGAAACTGCTTGACTAGAAATCCTCAGTTTCAGGATGCATCTCAGTGAGGATAGAAACATGTTGATGATGACTCAGTCCACGTTTGGACTCCTCAGTTTCAGGATGCATCTCAGTGAGGATGGAAACATGATGATGATGACTCCTCAGTCCACG
>JAHWFP010259286.1:11897-107746 GCA_023313725.1 Lithobius niger | reverse complement strand
ATCTCAGTGAGGATGGAAACATGATGATGATGACTCCTCAGTCCACGGTTGGACTTTTCAGTTTCAGGATGCATCTCAGTGAGGATGGAAACATGATGATGATGACTCCTCTGTCCACGTTTGGACTCCTCAGTTTCAGGATGCATCTCATTGAGGATGGAAACATGATGATTTGACACCACGTTGGACTTCTTTGGACTACACTTCCAGACGTACGCAAACACTACCAATAATTGGTTACATATATTAAGTGTAAGGAACGACGTATACAATGCCGCTGTATAAAAAATGGACTCTGATGCACTTTTTTGTGCACAGGCGAAGGTCATTGTTCAAGAATGTATCAGTAATGACTGATTATATTTACACGAATTACAAATGTTGAATGTATCATAATTTACGTTTTTGGTGGGAAACACTTAATTCTTAACCATTGTAATACAAGTAAACACTTAAACTAACCTAAGAACCTAACCAGACCGTCGTATTACAATTAGATACTTACTATAAACACTTCACCCAACCATTGTTTTCAAAGTAAAATTGCTATTGTAATTTCTTTGGTGAGAATAAATAGTATTCATAAATGATAACGATTATTATTAGCGAACCATTCATTTGTCACTTATACATGCACACATAATAACGCAAATTACAAGTATACAAAATAATATGCAAGTGTACCATAAACCCATTCTGTAATTATAGTGACATAAAACAACTATTTTCAACAATGTTATAGTATTTAATTTTGGGTAAATGTTTCATTTTGGCAGTAGCAAGTAAAAAAAAAATTAGAAGAAATATGGAAAAAATCTCATATTTTAGAAATAAAACGAAAACTATTATATTTACAGCAAAATATCCAGTATAGATATCTTGGTTGCAGATAAAAACATTGTGCTTTAAAATGAGACCATGATCATTAAAATTGGTTCAGCAGTTTCTGAGATATGCAACTTTGAAGAATCTGCTTGGTGGCCATTTTGATGATGTCACTCTGGGTGTAACGTTATTGTTTCTATGGTTGTCTCGTGACTCCGGGGTCTGTGTGTTCTGATCTGTGTTCTGGTGGTTCCTTACTTTTGTTGCCCCTCGGGTGCTTCTCTATGTTCAATAGTTTTCTCTGTGCCCTATTTTCTGTGTCCTATTTTCTTTGTACTTATATGTAGTTAGTCGCAGAATGCGTGATCCAGGACCAATTTTCTGCGAAATAAACCAATCAATCAATCAATCTTGACTGATTTACAGCCTTTGATATGTATTCAGTAAACATCTATAAGTTTGGCGCTGGTATCCGGAAGTAAAATCTTTTTCCCGCCTATTCCACGTACTACAACGAAGTACTCGAAAAGCTATAAAAATGGCGGCCATACCAACACATAGTAGAATTGTATGAGATATCAAGATACTGATGTATTTTTTTTCTTTTAAAACCCGACAATAGGATAAACGATTGGATGAACAAATGTTAAGTTTATTACCGTAAATTATGTATGTATTGTTAAATGTATAGAAATTCATTCCAATTAAAATTTGCGAATTAGTTACGGGTCATTCCCGTCATAATCAGCCCCATACTTTGCAATATGGTTTATCGCGTTAATTTATTGGCATTATATTCTGGTGCTCACTTCGTGTTTGTGCCGTTACACAAATTGCTGCTGCACTGGCCAGTTAAACACTGGATTATACATTCTACACGGGATGATATGTAATGATTGGCGGAGCGAGCGAAGCGTAGCCTATAACGGACACTAAATTGCAAAATGTTGGTCTGTTGGTTGCACATTTTTAGTCTGGGTGGAGCCCAAACGAAAGATCGGATTGGAATGAAATTGGTATAACGCTTGATACCCCAAACAGTATTGCTGAGACAAAATTTGACGTAAATCGAACAATTATTACGGGAGAAATAACAAATTTTCGAATTTATTTCTAACACTCACCATTGTAAATTTGGAATCGTGAATAGTTAAGGAATTCCGACGAAGCATACACTGTGCTGTTGGTAATCAAGTGAACTTTAAAAAAAAGCCAAAATAAATCATCGTAGCTTCCTTACAGCTAACAATCTTTTTTGACATAACTCAACGAAATAATAACATTTGATCATAACACTTTAACCACTAGAGGAAGACAAGCAAATGGGAAACAAACCAGAAGGATTCGTTAACGACTCATATTAGTTTCATGTAAAAAAAGAATGCTTGCAGGAATTCAGCCAACATGGCAACCAAAGTGGCGTTGACGCTATCAACGGGAATCTTAAATTTGAAACATCAAATCGCCGCTGCAGGAGGAAACCGTTCATATAATACGACAGACACAGCAGACCACGTATTTATATCACAACACAGAACAATAATTTGGCATCGTATTGTAATTTCAAGATTTCTAGATTGCTATGGAAACTACACTCTCCATCCCATGTTGCCAGAATAAATAGGCCTAACATCGAACCCAATAGGCCTAATTTCTCTACTGTTGTCGCTTACGAAACTAAAACGGGACTAACAATTTGGCTTAAAATTAGGATTTAGAATTATTTAAATTCTATGTTCACAGCCAATCTAACGCCGGCTGATCAACATTTGTAATAATTCCAATTAAAAAAAAAAATTAGCGTTTGGCGTTGCAGTACGTGCCAGAGGTGTGCGCTTCAACATTGTCGTAGAAGGCAGCGTAGAGAGCCACGGATGTTTCGAATCTTTTGATTGTTGTGAAGTACTGCCGTTACTGGTGATTGTGTAGCTTGCAATTAAATGCTTTATTGTTAATATTTTAAATCTAGGAAAGATACTCTGCAATAAATATAAACAATGTAAGCATTATTGACGGTAGCACGTTCTTTGCCAGCTTAACCACGGCGGCACGTTCTTTGCCAGCTTAACCACGGCGGCTAACGTTGTATTTTACAACGGCGGTGACGGCGCAAAGAGGATGCAAATAACGAAACGGATACTAAATATGGGTGCAAACGAAAGTATCTTAAAATTAATATGAAACGTAGCCTATAGCTAAAATGTAAAAAACACCAGCAAAAAACTTCAGCTCAACTGTAGCCGAATGAATATTGCCCCGAGCTTTTTAAGAACCATTAGCAAACATTGCACAGCCATTATAATGACAGGAAATACAAATTTAAAATAAATTTTTCTTCGCTCCGCCTACACTAGGCCCAAAGCCTGTTTCCTAGTAGTTTACTTCAGTCAATTTACAATTCAAACAACACGTTTCACCCGTTTTGAAAGACTACGAAGAAAGACTACGAACCTTTCGTAATGCAAGAATTAAAATTCATCACAACATAACACAGGTTATAGGAAATGCAATGTGGCACCATGAATGTTTGGCTTTAATTGTTCATCGTCAAATTCGCTGCATTTATCTTGTTTTGGCAGTGGTTTGTTCAGATGCTGCCACCATCATATCTTCACTAGAACGTTTGTACGCCGCTTAACTATCGTTAGCACTAGTTCAAATGCAACAATAAGTCAACGCGTGGTAACAATGACGGGTCGTACGGAGAAGGCGAAAGCGGTTGAGAAATAGGATCTTACCCGTTCCCTCATGCTGAGCCCAACAATACCGCTGCGCGCCCTCGTTATTGTTAGAGCTCAGAACTCGGGAAACGGGTAAGATCCTATACATCTTTCCTGTGGAACGAAAGAATTTGGAATGAGAGGGCTGATTAGCGTGACCAGGGGGGGTAGAAAGTCTGGCAGTTCCTACAGTCACAACGTAATTTGACAGAAGGGCCTTGCTAGCGCAAGGACCGCAGTACCACAGACAACATGGCGCTGGAAATCGTAGCCTAAGCCGACCCACATTGGAGTTCAAATAAGCCTGCAAATAAACACCATGCTGTCGCAAACTATCAAAACAATTCATGGTAGTTTTACAAACCGCATTATGGTAAATGTTTGCTAACACAATTTACCTTCAGGAAATTCGCTCACCCTTGCTCTCCTTATATAGGGCACGTTTACGCAACCACTGGCTTTTGCATTCTCGCAGCTAGAACCTAGAAATCACCTCAAATTCCAACATGGCGGCGGTTTTATGTCTGCCGCCTCGCAACGAAAACAGCAAATAACCTGAGTTCAGAAGCGTTTGGGAAAATTATTTCGTCATGAGGAATTCTTTATATTATTGGCACGGATTATAAGACTGCAAGTATTTACTCAAACGATCTCGGATTTAGCTAATCAATTTAGCGTTGTTACCATGGCAATGTCACCTTTTCCATCGCGATAGAGTTCTAGCTGCGAGAATGGAAAGGCGAGTCGCTGGTAAACGCGCCCTGATTGTTGTTCGCCGGCCATTTTTAAGCTGTTGATTCCAACGTACGGTGGTCTACAGCTAGCTAGTAGCTAGCAAGTAAGTAGCTAGCTAGTGACCAACAGGCAACGTTTTTCCGGTGTTAAATCCTATCATATCAAAAACCAAAACTGATAAAAGGGCCATGTTCCGAATGGTTCGGCAAGGGATATCTACACACGAAAACATTCGCCAAGTTAATCGCACCGCTTCAGAGTTCGAAGGTTAAATGAAAACTAGAACATTGCTGTTTTCGGTAGCAATGTTCAAGTTTTTATTTAATATCCAAAGTATTATTCGGTGCGATTAAGTTGGCGAATGTTTTGGTGTGTTGATATCACTCCTTCGAAGGGCCGAACCATTCGGAACTTGGCGGCCTCTTTTACCAGTTTTGGTTTTTGATATGATATCACTCCGGTTTTTTTTTTAATTGTGTATTGACTCAACTCCACTACCGTGTAGTTGTGCAATAAAGTGCCACTTCAACAAGAAATTGGTTTTCAACAATTTGCTACTATCTTTTGCCAATAGGCCGAACCATTCTCAACTTAGTCACCACTTTATACGTTTTTTGTTTGGTCTTAATTTTGTTGTAATTCGTTTTATTTAGTTAGTTTTGGTGTGTTTATATCACTCCTTTGAAGGGCCGAACCACTCTCAACTTGGTGGCCTCTTTACCAGTTTTGACTTTGTTATTACAGTTGGTTTATTTTTCGTGAATTGGACGTGAATGCAATTTCTTTGTAATGTTGTTGAGATTTATCGTGATACACTAGTGTGTGTCTAGGCACGTACGTCAGTATACACGTTCTCATTGTCCGAACTTTGACCGTCCAATGAGAGACGATGCCGACAATACTGACAATGGTTATAACAATATTTTCGTACTTATGTGCCCTCGCACGCCATTCCCGTTACGCCCCCAAGCTCCAAACTATAAAAGGCACGCAGTTCGTATTGTACTGCACCCATTCGTCCAATTTCATAGCTGCTGGTGGCCGCCTTTCCACTTGGCGGCGACACACTAGCTTGTGTCTAGATTAACCTCGGGAGATGCAACTGAAGGGGGATCCGTTGATTGAATGAGCAATGGGAACGAAAATCATCGTTTGTTAGCCGGTGTGCGTTGAAATGAGATTGAACAAAATTAAGCAGGTGAAGCGTGGACATACAATAAACCAAACCGTGTCAGTTTGGCTGATGTAAAGGATAACTCGGCAATGGCAAAGTGAATATTATCCATAAAAAAATGTATAGACATAAAATTCCTCTAGAAAAAAAAAAGAGTAAAGATAAGATGTGACCTTTGTACGTTCACAGTCTTATGAAAGTTGTGATATCCACTCAAAATCATCAAAACTGGTATAAGAGAAGCCGCCAAGTTTCCAAAAACGGTCGGTAGTAATATTATACAACCAGGAAAATGGCGCCAAGGTTAATTCTATTAGCCAAGTTAATCGTACCGAATAAAAATTTGGACTTCAAATGAACTCTTGAAGATTGCTACCACGAGCAGCAATGTTCTAGTTTTCATTAAACTTTCGAACTGTTAGTCAGAGGGATTAACTTGGCTAATAGAATTAATCTTGGCGGCTTTCCCTGATTGAATGATATCACTACCCTCAAAGGCTGACCCTTTTTTGGAAACTTGGCGGCTTCTCTTACACCAGTTTTGGTTTTGGGTGAATGGGCAGAAAATAAGTTCCCATCAGGCACACCGCGAACCTAGTGAGGGGTTTCCGGGGGTCCCGAGTAAAGCAAGCCAACACACCCCAGTGGTTCGTCCTCGTTTCCAAACCATGTGAATGCTGGTTCGAATCCCACGGCCGACACAACTAAAAAAAAAACGTCATTCATGTGTGAGGAGGTTAAGAAATAAACAAGTCATTTAATGATGCCAACTGCCCAATTTTGAGGCGTTACATGTCTGCCAAAATTTAGATTTGGCAACTTTCCCTAGGGAGCTGGTGTGTTTATAGCCTATGAGAATTAACTCGGTAGCCGTCGGATTAGCTAGCTAGCTGTCTAGCTAAACTAGCTATAGTTAGTTACCAGTAACACAAATTAACGTCATTGAGGACACTTTTTCTCCATAAAGGACACAGTCACATAGCATAATGTTGATGTTTTCTTCGTTACTGGGCCCTGTGCACCCGATTTCATCGTTTTGCAAAGATGGTGAAAGGCTGAAAACGGTTATAAGCTTTTTAACAGTTAAAAAACACAATCTGCTAGTGAGCAACCTTTGATTTAAGTTTTTATTTGAGTTCTAAGGGGCCCACAGAACCATACACTCAAATGCTAACCTACCTTACCCTACTTAACCTAACCATAATCCTAAGCATAATGTCACCATAACTCTAGTTCCAATGCCACACCGTAGGTAGAACAATACGTGAATGACAGTCCGCGCCGTAGACCGCATTGGAACACCAGCCCAACATTCCCACTTTGTACAAAATTTCGGGATTGACAAGAGGAGCAAGCAGGAAAACCGCGAAACGTCAACGAAGCTCCAACCGCCTACACAGTAAAGCGGCCCGTGGCCCTGCAGAAGCCCAGCGCTCTACGGTAGCCTACCCTTCCCTTCTGTACATGGGGGGAATCCCCAGGATCGCTGCCAGGGGATTGTCAGGGGATTGAGCAGCCTTTTTACATCTGACAACAATTAAACTTTGACAACAATTTAAGCTGATCTACTTGGCGGCGGCACACTGATGTGTGTCTAGATCTTCAGCCGATCCGAAGGACGGAGTTGCCCGAAAGAAAGCATAGATTAGAAAGTTAACTAGATATCCCGTCTCACTTCTTCCCGTACTACGCGGAGCTCTGGCGGTAGTTGCGGCTACTACTACCTCTGACAATGCTTTGCTTTCGACGCAGCACGATGACAAATCATTATTAGAGGTAGTATTAGCCGCAACTACCACTAGAGCTCCGCGTAGGACGGAAAGAAGTGAGACGGGATATCTAGTTAACTTTCTGATCTATGGTATGGCGTCCACAGTGACACATATTTAAATATACAAAAATACACTGATGGAAACCCTAAAAAAGGTAAAATAATAATAACAGCAGTAATAATAATACGATTGCATGAACAAATATTAAGTTTATTTCTATAAATTATGTACGTATTTATCTGACGTATATTGTCAATTCACTGTAATTAAAATTTGCGATTTGGTCATGGATCGTTCCAGTCATAATAAGGCCGTCACTTTGCAATAAGGTCTATCGGTTAAACGGAAAAGTATTATATTACGCGGTTAAAAATCATACGTCGCTTTGTACCAGCATCGTTGCATAGATTTTCAGTGCACGTCACAGTATAACAATGAACGTAACTGTAAAACAGAAAAAATAACTTCTTACAGTGTTAAAATTATCTGTCCAGCTTAAGAGCTTAAAAGTGATAGATTCAAACATGTTACTGTAACTTTTTAAAAGCAAAACACAACGCATCGGAATGGGATTGTGTTACAGAAACTATGAACCAGATTTGTTAGTACTGGTGAAATGTTATGTTAGTTTGATGGACTACTGTGTATCAGTGACATGATTTGTTGTCTATCAGATCTTTTTATGTTTACTTTTATCTTTACTTTGTTTATATATTTCATCAACCATTATTTTAGTAATATCGTTATACAAATATTCATGTTATTTTTATCTTTTTTTTCCAGATTCATGTTGACGGACTCTTGCACATCAAATTATCGGCACATCTTTATCACAGCCAGTATACAATTTCAATAAAATAATGAACGCCCAAATAACGAACGCCCAATAATGCTTGTCCTTTCAATTAAAAAAAAAAAAAGAACGCTTATAATTGATATATAATAACGCTTTCGTGCACTTTTTAAAATGCTTTTTAGCTCTGTAATGACCGGAAGCTGTAGTCTTTTTACGTCAAAAAAAGCTGACTTGTTAGTGCATTATTGCTAAATTTCATACTTTCGAATGATTTCTTATCCCAGAAATTGTCGCCCATTCTTAGTTAGGATAGAACAATGCTTTCAACAATGCCTAACAATGAATTATGAGGTCAAAAGTAAATGACTGAACCCCTTAGTGTCAGAGCCATACTGACCATACGAAAAGGGCTATTTCTGATCATCAAGCAGCTTATATAAGGATTTACGTCAATTTTTACGTCTTAAATGCAACAATGAACTCTTTTGTAGTTTGACTTCTTCTTATGCCTTTTTCTGTCAAGGCGTAGCGAACATACTGAACGGATTTTTTTGTAGGATGATGCGTAATTTCCAGTTGCAGTGATCAAGTCGGCAGGTATTTTTCGGTAAAAATCAACAGAAAGAATTTATGGCTTAAAGCCTCCGATCTTACGCTAGTAGGGTAGACGAGGTTGAAAGGATAAGCCGTCGAGCTCTCAGAGTACGACAGACCCTAAACTCATGGACGTCATAACCTAAACACAATTAAACGAAACAAAGCCGGTATAAGTTTCCTTCGTTGTTTAAGCGTCAGGTATTTGAAAGTTGGACTTATTTGATTTGTACCACTTTTTCATTGCTGTGCCATTGTTGCAGTAGTGGATTTATATCAGCGGCCTTGCAGTGCTGGAAACACCGGTTCTCGTCAGATCCCCGAAGTTAAACATGCAGCATTGGGCTGGATTGATACTTGGGTGGGTGACCACCTGGGAATCTGGCTGTTGCAGACATAGGGCCTTAGGGCTTCGGGCAGATGACCAGGAGTGGTTAACGCTCGTTAAACCCTTTAACCCTTATATCTTGAAGCCCACTGCTGCAACAATGATACCGCTGTCTTACCACTAATAGGAACCACTGCTAGCCAGCTAATCCGACGGCTCCGTGAATGTTAATTCTCGTAGGATATAAAGATACCTGTACAGCTCACTGGGGAAAGTCGCCATATCTACATTTCGGCAGACAGGTTAGAGTCGTGACTTTTTCTAAAATGGGGGTTGCAGCAGTGGCGGATTTAAGAATGTGCAATATGTGCAGTTGTACCTACGTTAAAAATCCAGGGACCTCGATGGCGGACTCATATTGTACACAAAATGTGCCTAAATATTCGCCTGCTGGCACTGAACTACAACTTGCGCCCCCTCCAGTCAAACCTCTTAGTTAGCCTACAAAACTTCACCACCTGGTGCAGTGATACACTGGCCGCCGGATTGTGCGGGGAGACACCAAGAACTTCTCCTGGATCACAATCCCAGTTTGACAATGGGTGGCTCCGGTATACTTAGCCCAGCGATGGCAGACCAAAAGAAAGTGTGCCACAGTTTCCTCCTCTGTGCCACACTGGCAGATAGGTGACTCGCCCCAGCCCAACCTGAAAGCATGCACCCTCAACAGATAGTGATCGGTCCTCAGCCTGGAAACCACAGCATATCGTTAGAACAGTACAAAGCCATGTATATAGTCGCGCGGAATGTGCAACTGTCTACTGCCTATAAGTTTCGCAATTCTGATTTTATTGTATTGATGACAACACGAAAAATTAGTGATAGAGCTGACGGTTTCAAACCATGTGTAAAAATGAACTCGTTTGATGTTTAGGTAAGGTTTAACTGATTCGAAGTCAGAACAGAAGGTAACAATAACAAACTTTCCTATAAGAAATGAAAACATTCCTGTCATGTTTCAGATACGGCAGTGTTGGCATGATGTTTAGTCCACGTGAAACCATATTCATTTGTTTTTACTTTTTTTTGCTTTTGTATATGATGGGTAAGTATTTTACATAGCTTAATATCGTTGAGAAACTGTAAAAAAATTGGTAAAAAAGGTGCAAAATTAAGCGGGAAAAAAAAAGTTGTGTGTGAGGTATGTGGCTGTGTATCTAGACACACGCTAGTGTGTCGCCGCCAAGTAGACGTTTTATTGTTATTGGAGCTTAATTGTTAGAGCGTAATTGTTAAGAGTGTAATAATTGTCAGATGGCAGCTGTGTCTTTTAACTGAAACCAACTTATGCGCGTCTGTGCACAAGTTGTGTTGTTGTAGATTTTTATGTCCGAGCGCATGGCTGAGGGCCGAGGCTCGTGGAATAAAACCAACCAACCAACTTATACGTGATTTCAGCATACTGGTGTAAATTCCCCATGCGGTAGAAATCTTTGCAAATCGTTTGAATCATGTGTCTTGGGTCCATTAACAAAGAAAACCTCAACACGAAAACGTGGGCTGGTGTTCTTTATGGAGAAAATGCGCCCTCAATAACGTTGAGTGTAACTGGTAACTAGTAACTAGCTAATCACCAGGCTCCCATGTTAATTCTCGTAGGGTATAAAGACACCTCTACAGCTCATTAGGGAAAGTTGCCAGATCTAAATTTCGGCAGACAGGTAAAGCGTCATATGGGGAAGTGCCTTTTTCTAAAATAGGGGTGGCAGCTAGAAGCACGTGACCCTGAAGTGGCTCGTAAGTGCAAAATTATTGTTGCAACCATTGTTTGTATTGTCATCCAACAGTAGATTATAACACGCTTAAGTGTTACACGCTTATCGTTTAAGTACTTAATTGTCAGAATGCACTGTTTTTGCAAATAGGTGGTTCACTAAGAGACAGAATATCTTTATCTTTTATTGCAAAGGTTAGGTCTTTTTTTTACGGTACACGAATCCAAACTGAATTATCTGCCCCACCACGATAAAAGGGACAATTTTGCTGGAAAGAAGATTAGGAAACAAAATGCACATCGTCAGCATAGGTGGGAACGTGTTCTTCATGGAGAAAAAGTGTCCTCAATAACGTGACGCGGACATTTTATTTTATGTAGACTTACTGTTCTTGCAGTCTAGTGTAAGTGGCGAGTAATTTTAAACAGCTGGGAGTTGATTAATTTTAGTAATCTTCGTCTGCCACCAGAATATTAGAACTGTATAAACATTTACCATTCCGTGAGTTTGTAGTATGTGTTCATTATTGAATGATTAACGTTAACCGCGGGAGGGCCAAGTGAAGGGGGATGCGCTGATTGAGTGAGCGAAGCGAACGAAAATCAGCGTTTGTTAGCTAGTGCGCACAAAAAATCGGGTTTAATAGACTTAAGCATTGAAACATGGGCATACAATACGCCAAACCATGTCTATTTGGCTGGTGTAACGGCTAATTGGGCAATGGCAAACGTAAAGATTATGAATTAGAAAATGTATAGACACTCCAGACAAAAAAAGTAGAGGTGACTATTAGACATGGAATTCGTTGTATTCACAGGCCTATGAAAGTTGTGATATCCACCCAAAACCAAAACTGGTATAAGAGGAGCCGCCAAGTTTCCAAAAAGGGTCGCCCTTTCAAAGTAGTGATATAATTCGACCAGGGAGAGGCCACCAAGATTAATCCTATTAGCCAAGTTAATCGCACCTACTAATAGTTCGAAAGTTAAATGCAAACTAGAAGATTGCTACACTGGCGGTAGCAATCTTCAAGTTTTCATTTAACTTTCAAACTATTAGTAGGTGCGATTAACTTGGCTAATAGGATTAATCTTGGCGGCCTTTTCCTGGTTAAATGATATCACTACTTTGAAAGGCCGACCCTTTTTGGAAACTTGGCGGCTGCTCTTATACCAGTTTTGGTTTTGGGTGGATTTATCTAACTTACCAGTACAAAAAATAAAATATATTCGATAACCAAAACACCACAACAAAACAAAGCCGGTATAAGTTTTCCTTCCATGTTTAAGCGTCAACTTATTTGACAGTTGGACTCTTATTTGAATTTAACAACTCTTTCATTGTTGGACCATTGTTGCAGTAGTGAATTTATATCTTGAATTTATTTACATGAGGCTATATTTTGAATTGAATTGAATTTTATTAGATCTGTGACCCTGAGCCAAGCGGTCTGTGCAAACTACAAAACCACAAAACCGCAAAACTACAAAACTACAATAGGATGCACAGACCACAGTGCCACAACAATGAAACCGTAGTTTTACCACAAGTAAGAACCACTGTTAACTAGCTAATCCAACGGCTCCCATGTTAATTCTCATGTGGTACAAAGATACCGCTAACAGCTAACTAGGGAAAGTTGCCAAATTTAAATTTCGGCAGACGGGTAAAGAGTAGTATAGGGAAGTGACCGTTTTCTAAATTTTGGGTTGCAGCTAGAAGCACGTGTCCCTGAGGTAGCGCATAAATGCAACATTAATATTGTAACCATTGTTTATATTGTCATTTAACAATCTGTTATCACAAGCTTAAGTGTTATTAACACGGTCACCAGGCCATGTTTATTAGGGCTCGTTTACGCAACGACAGTTTTCTCGCTCACTAGCTTTTACTTGATCAATACTAAATCTGATGGCTGCTTCTCGCTTTTACCGGAGTATGCGGCTTTTGATTGTCTATGCGTATTAGTAACCATGGCAACGACGCAGACGCAAATCTTCTCCTCGTGCCTCGTGACACGGCGTACGATGCTTGCAACATTCGAGCGTCGATTTATGACAACAAGAAAACAATTTTTACTGCAGTACAAGACGACGGAATGTTTTTTGTATGCCGGCATTCGATGGTTTGTCTTCGATTCGATAGCCACGAAATGGACGCCATGTTGGATTTTGAATTCTCGCTGCGAGAAGCTATTTATTCTACCGACGTTTGACCATTGCTAGAAGCTGTACTTTGAGGGAGAATAGCAAATTATGGAAATAGCGTGAAATGACAACAATCTTGTAGCAATGTTTCAAATTACTGTAGCACTTCGTTCTTTATCCGTGTTGTTATTTATAATACATACAATTTGTTATCTATTACCGCATTCATTTAGTAGCAACGAGAAACCAATCATAAATAAATAACGGTTGACTAGCAAATAGCTTTCGGCGAGCGAGAAGGCCTTTTCGCATAAACGCGCCCTTAGGGTTCGTTTACGCAACGAGACCTTCTCGCTCGCCGAAAGCTATTTCGCTGGCAACCGTTATTTATTTACGATTAATTTCCCGTTTTTATTAAATGATTGCGGTAATAGGCAACAAATTAAATGTATTATTAATAACAAAACGGATAAAGAAAAAAGTGCAACAGTCATTTTAAACATTGCTACAACATTGTTGCCATTTCACGCTATTTCCAAAATTTGCTATTCTCGCTGAAAAAACAGCTCTAGCAGTGATCAAACGACGGTAGAATAAATAGCTTCTCGCAGCGAGAATTCAAAATCCAACATGGCGTCCATTTCAGAGTTATAGCTTCGAAGACAACCCTTCGAATGCCGGTACTCAGGAATCTGTCCGTCGTCGTGCACTGCAGTAAAAATTGTTTTCTTGTTGTCATAAATCGACGCTGTCATGTTGCATGCATCGTACGTCGTATCGCGAGGCACAAGGAGAAAATTTGCGTCCGCGTTGTTGCCATGGTTACTACGTATAGACAACTTGAAAGTCGCATTCTACGACAAAGGCGAGAAGCAGCCAGCAGATTTAGTATTGACCAAGTAAAAGCTAGTAGGCGAGACAATTGTCCTTGCATAAACGCGCCCTTAGAGTTCATTTGCGCGCGAGAATTTTCAAAAAGTGGACGGAAGCGTGGCGGAGGGGGCTCAAAATGCAAAGCTGCAACAATTGTAACAATGGGCATCAATAGACGATGCGCACAAGATCGGATTAGAGTTCACTCGAACATGGTGTTACGAAGCTTGGACGCGGGAAAAGTGACATTGTCATTGCATCTTGTTAACATTGTCAGCCAGAGATAAGATTATGGAGAAACAAAGTAAAATGGTCTTTGCTTACATCTTCAGGTTTTAAACCATAGTGTGCGAAGCCTTTAATTTTGAGGCTTCAAAATTAGGTGGCCGACGTGACTGTGTGACTTATTTACTTCTTCAATGCGGGCTGGCCAGTTGAATTGTTTCCGCGATTGTTTGCCATGATACTGGGTCAAAGGGTCAAAGGGTTTTAGCGAGCGTTAACCGCACTCGGTCATCTGCCCGATGAAGCCCTAAGGCCCTATGTCTGCAACACCCGGACACCATGATACTGCATCTGTCTGCAACAATCCAAAATCCCATCGAAATGACACGCTAAATCTAGACACACCCTAGTGTGTTGCCAAATAATAATAATCATGGGACAAAGCTTGGGCGGAACCTGAACATAAATGCGCATTTCTAATGTTCCGTTTTTCGCAAACAAAATGGGTGGATAGTGGACATACCGTACACATGAAAGACCTGATCGTACCAAATACAAAAAAAGGAATGGAAAAAAGCAAACATATTAACTAAACAAAAAACGGCTTTGCCGTTTAAAAAAAAAGCCTTAGAGCTCGTATCCCCATACTCACAGATGTGAAGGTACACGACTAAAAACGTTAGTTCACTCAAACACAACGAACTATAATTTGAACTCCAATTCCAGGGAACGAGGATTGTGACATGCCAGTCTCCATGCACACGTATACATGTACATCACTAATCAACCAAACAAAACTGTTGGATATTTCACACAAATAAAATACAATATAAAAAAAAGCGATATAATACACAAACTATGCACACACAACATTAAACATTTCAAACAGAAACTGCGTTCACTTTCTAACATAACCACTGCGTAAAAACAGTCCTTGTTCCCTGCACTTGGAGTTCAAATTATAGTTCGTTGCGTTCAAGTGAACTCTAATACGTTTTTATTCGTGTACCTTCACACCTGTGAGTGGGGTGAAACGAGCTCTAATGCTTTTTTTTTGTTTAATTATACACTTATCGTTTCAGTACTTAATTATCACAATACATTGTTGTTTCAAAGTTGCGCATTACTGGTTTTGATTATTTTGTAGTTTTGTAGTCTGTAGTTTCGTTGTTGGATGTGTGGCTACCGGCCAGGGTCCCATAATAAATACTGATCCGGTTCATAAAAACCGAATTTCTGGCCATTGTTTTATGCTCTGTATGGGTCTGTACTTGTCGGGCTCATGGCTTTGAGCCAGGACTCGGAATAAATACATACAGATGCTCATAAAAACAACGAAGCTCATTAGAGATTCGGAGTGTTTCATTGCAAGAAGAGTTGGAAATAAAATGCAAATTATGAGCACAGGTAGAAAAAAAGTAATTTTGTTTAAAGAAGTAGGTCTCGGTAGCGCGCCAAGTTGCTGATTAATCTAGCCACACGCTAGTGTTTCGCCCCCGCCAGTTGGAGTTGTGATATCAAACGCCAAGCTCTTTCGCCAAGTCAGTTCCACCGACTAGGACATCAAACGTGAAATGCTAAACGATTGCCAGAAGCAATTTTCAAATTTCTAAGTAAATTAGCGGCCACAAAATGGCTGCCGTGGCGGCACTAAGTTTAAACAAACATATTCGAAAATTCATGTTTGATACTCGGAGCAGAGTGGCGAAGTGAGTGTGTTGCTCTAAGCACGGAGTATGGCGGGTCACACTGTTGCAGAATTACACTAACCAAGAGATTCTGTGTACTAAATCCCTGATTTTCTTCTGGACTGCTGATACTTAAATAACATGACTGAGCTAGTTTAGTGAGGGTAACAGGAGGGAAAGTGGACCTAATATAGCAAACGGCTCGAATATCAGCAAATGAAAAGACGAGACGGAAGTAAAGAGCATTTGGAAGTAAGAAGCATTTGGATTTATTTGCAGTAACGTGTAGTGTGATATGGGTGTTACTGTAACACGTTTCGTTGCAATACTACAATAAATAAGTTATCCTAGGGATTTATACACTATTGGTTACACTAATCGCTACTTCGGGTACAGGTTGGATCTGCACATGTCCTGGGTTGCAGATGCGTGCTGTGTCTGGGAGAGCATTGTCGGCCGTCATGGAGTTCTCAAGTCGCTGGCCTCGAATAGGACGGTGGCAAAGAGGTCTGTTATTATGACCTTGTATAGGTCGTACATCCGTTCCTGTGCGGATTTTCACCTCCCTTTCCTGTTGTGCTCTACAGGAGCTTTGCAGAAGGTGCAGGTGGCTCTCAAAGGTTGCTTGCGGATGGATTTCTAGGTTTGGGTGCTTCCTTGCTGAAGCAGTGGGATCTGGGTGCCTTCCTCGCCTCGATACTGCTGGGTGGGGGGGCCCCCATCACTGGTCATGGTGCGGGGAGGTGCAGCAACTTCTGGGGTCTGGAGGAGTTGGGTTGCGGACCCTGACTGGGTTGAGATTTGCTGTGATGCTTCATTGTGGGGTGCGGGAGTGGTGGTTCTGGGTCCATTTGGAATACAGCTACTTTTTCCCACTCCTCCCTTCAGCGTTCATTGGGGAGTTGGTGGCTCTCTCAATTGCAGTGGATGTTGAACTGGACCTTCAGGCGTGTCAGTTCCGGGTTCTGTCGGATTCCGCGGCTGGGATTAGGTTCCTCCAGTCGGCTTTCAGAGGATTGGACGTGAGTCACCCTCTGGTGGTTGAAATTGATCGGAAGCTGGTGATTGCCCTTCAACGAGGGGTCAGGGTAGTGATACAATGTGTTCCAGGGCATTCAGGACACTTTGGGAACGAGATAGTGGATGGCCTCGCTAGAAGGGGATTTGAGGAGAGGCAGAATGTTGTGACGTTTCCAGTCTTTCCTAAGGACCTCCTGCCGGTACTTAGGTGGATTTTCACAAGGGATTGGCAGGACGAATGGGACAATAGTGGTGTTGGAAGAGTTCTCAATGGCATCCACCCGACAGACTTTTGGCCAAGTGATCTTGATGACTTCACTAGGAGGGATGCAGCTATTTTGTCTAGGCTGCGGACCGGGCATGCCTTGCTGAGAGCACGCAAGTTTCGGCTGGGGAGTTGTGTCTCATCCATATGCCAATGCGGCACAGAGGCTGAGATGGTGGAGCATTTTCTCCTGGTGTGTCATCACTGGGTTGGTTACCGGACCCGGGTATTGGGGGATCTCGGGTATCGGGGGATTGAGATGAGGACTTGGCATTCTTGGCGTCTCCCCGCACAATGCAGGGGGGAAGAGCAACATTGCGGCAAGTGGTTTCATTCTATAAGCAGACTGGGAGGTTCAGTTCAGGAGACAGAAGTGAGTTTGTTGTTGTTATTGTCTAGGTTAAGCTTTCTTTAGATAGATTGATACTTGGGTGGGTGACCGCCTGGGAATCTGGCTGTTGCAGACATAGGGACTTAGGACTTCGGGCAGATGACCAGGAGTGGTTAACGCTCGTTAAACCCTTTAAACCCTTTTTCTTTAGATAGAGCGTGTGACGTAATGTCTGTAGGCTCTTGTAATAACTAAATAAATAAATAAAAAAGTTTGTACTGGTGTTTTTTTTTTAAACTCTATGATAATAAAATAATAATAATAGTAATAATAATAATACGATTCCATGAACAAATTTTAAATTTACTTCCGGTTATTATGTGCGTATCATTTAATACATTGAAATTCTCTCTAATAAAAATTTGCGAAACGATCGTATGTCGTTCCTGTCATAATAACGGCGTCACTTTGCAGTAAGGTCTATCACTTCAATGCAAGGGTATTATATTCCGCAGTTCCAATTAGACACAATCCGTTTTAGCTTCGTTGCATAGATTCTCGTTGCTTGTGGCTGCAACATCATCCAGACATCAAAACAACATTAACAGTTTTACAATAAGTTATCTGTCAATATTTAGTACTCGGAAGTGACAGAGTAACATAGTTTGCTGTGAGCTGTTTAAAGCACAAAATAACGCCTTAACGTATGGAATCTTAAGGTGTATCACTTTCGTCTTTCCCCCCTCCCCCCACACCCTCCATAGAAAATGGCAATGTGGCTAGACATCTTCATACACATTATTCTTCCCGAGTTAACTCATTGAAACCTTTTATCACGAAAGTTTCCATGAACGTGCCACTTTTCTGATTCTGCCTCCTACTGTTACACCAACTAAGAATAAACATGGGAACCTTCGGTTTAGCTAGCTAGCTAGCTAGTTAGTTATCAGTAACACAAATCAACGTTATTTAGGGCACGTGTTCTCTATAAAGGATTCGTTACTGGACTAGATACACCTGATTCCAACGATTTGCAAACATTTCTACCGCAGGGGGAACTTACACAAGTAGGCTGAAGTCAGGTATAATCTTGTTACAATTAAAATTCACATTCTCCTGATATAGTGAGCCGCCTTTTTACATCTGACAGCAGTTCAGCATCTGACAACAATTAAATCTCATTTACTTGGCGGTGAGACACTAGCGCGTGTCTAGATGAATTAATTGAAACAATTTTTTTTACCACTCCACTGTTTATGATTTCACTTGTAATATCGGGATGAAAAGTTAACATAATAAAGTAATTTACTAGGCATATAATTGAGATCAACGTTGAAAAGTGAAGCGCTGATCGCCCTGAAATCAGATGACACGGATAAACAGTCGGAAGAATGGTAATACATAAAGATCTTCCTAAAACAGGACTTGTTAAAGATGCCCACCAAATATTTTCGCCGGTTGAAGTCGTGATGTCAAAGACTTGAAACGTTAACTGAAATGCTTAAAATTCGCCCAGATGCAATTTTCATATTTCTAAGTAAGTTGGCGGCTACAAAATGGCGGCCGTGGCGACACTAATTTCCAACAGACAGCACTGAGGGGTGGCTTCGAAAATTTGCCTTTGTTACTCGGAGTATGGTGGGTCACACTGTTGCTGAATTATACTAGCCAAGCGGATCGAAAAGATTCTGTTTACTAAACCCCTGATTTTCTTCTGGACTACTGATACTTAAGTAACATGACTGAGCTAGGTTAGTGAGGGTAAGGGCACGTTTACGCTACCACTCGCTTTTGCATTCTTGCAGCTAGAAGCTAGAAATCACCTCAAATTCCAACATGGCGGCGGTTTTATGTCTGCCTCCTCTCAACGAAAACAGCAAATACCGTGAGCTCAGAAGCGTTTGGGAAAATTGTTTCGTCATGAGGAATTCTTTATATTATTGTCACGGATTATAAGACTGCAAGTATTTACTCAAAAGATATCGGATTTAGCTAATCCATTTTTACGTTGTTACCATGGCAATGTCCCCCTTTGCCATCGCGATTGAGTTCTAGCTGCGAGAATGCAAAGGCGAATTGCTGCGCAAACGCGCCCTAACAGGGAAAAAGTGGACTAAATATAACAAACGGCTCGAATATCAGATAATGAAAAGACGAGATGGAGGCAAAGAAAGTGGCATTTGTGTTTATTTGATGCAACGTGTAGTGTGATATGGAATTATTAACACACGTTTCGTTGCAACAGTACATAAATAAGTTATCCTAGGGATTTATGATTATATTAATTGCTTCTGATTATACTAATCCCTTGTCCGATTTTTTTTTGTTTTTTTTTTTTTTGGAGACGAACAACTGAAAGAAGAACCGAAGTACCGAAAGAAAAAGGAGAATGGCGGCCACAGTGACATATAATTAAATATACACATTAATATATTGATTGGTTTTTTTTTAAAGCTCTATGATAATAAAATATTACTAATAGTAGTAATATAATACGATTCCATGAACAAATTTTTAATTTATTTCCGGAAATTATGTGCGTATCATTTAATGCATAGAAATTCTCTCTAATTAAACTTCGCGAAATGGTCGTATCGTTTATCGTTCCCGTCAAAATAACGGCGTCACTTTGCAATAACGTCTATCCTTTCAACGGAAAGTTACTATATTCCGCAGTGCAACCCACAGGCGTAATCCGTTCTTGCTTCGTTGCATCAATTCTCAGTGGTTGTGGCGGAGACAGCATCCATGACATTAAAACAACATTTATGGTTTTACAAATAATGCTGATAAACATAGGTTTCTGTAAGCTATTTAAAGCACAAAATAACGCCCCGGTATGCATTGTGTCAATAACAAACGTGGACCAGGTGTGGTTATCAGTGGTGACGTTTTCTGTTAGTTTGATGGACTTTAGTACAGAGGGTAGCAAGTTTATCAGGTCATTTACTTTTACTTTTATTTTTACATGGGTTATATATTTCATCAACCATTATTATTAGTAATGTTGTTGTATAAATTATTCGTAAGCGATGCCCATAAAACAGAAGAGGTTGATCTTGCGTAAGTATAGGTGGAGAATGGATACCTGTCGATAGCTTTTCAAACAGCGTATATTGCCAAACCATTATGGTATTAATCTTGCTCAAACCCAGTGCAAAAAAAAAAGCGGAAATACTGAGGGGTTGGCAAAGAATGTACTGCAGGAGGATTCTGTTTCTCAGACCGAGTGCAAGCAAGTTTCAGACGCGAATCTTTGTACCATACTCCCTGGGAGGCTTGAAATAATAATCGCACAAATTTGACCATGGCGAGACTGACGGTATAAGCACAAAGGATCACATGCCAAAGCTGGATCTTGCTCTTCATACGAAGTAAAACTAAGCCCGTCATCAGTTCCACTGTCGACATAAATTGAGCGGACTCCGCTTTCTTTGCTGTTTGGCTGTCAATCGGATCGGATCGGATTTGCCTTGTAATTCTAAACAATAAGAGACAGCTGCTTGGGGGTTTGGGCTTTGGAAAGGTGGTGAAAAATCCGTGAAAATGGTGTATTCAAATGTCCAAATCGGTCGACGAAAAGTGAAAATATCTTGAATTTGGTTTATTTCTGCCTAACGCCGCCTGTTTATCATCAACAATCAATCGCCGTGAATAATTAGAAACGGCTTCGCGTCTCGTTGTTGTTTTGATTTTGGCTTTTGCTATTGGTCCATTTTGTCACCCTGATGGTTCCTCAGCCCGATGTCCGAATCCGAATTTTTCTTTTGATAAACCTTGTCCAGACTCCCGTACTACTGCATGCAAAGTTTGGTTTGGTAGTCCTTGTGGTTTTCGCGTGATCATTGGAGTGTCTTCACAGCGGAGCTACGCTTCAATAAATTTATTAATTTCACATATTTAGACAAAGGAATACATGAAAAATAGTCACAAAAATAATGATTTAGGAAAATATATATCAATATGTAATTAAGTAATAACGCGTGTATATAAGTACTTCAATTATTTACAAAGTTAGTTAGTTTTCAATATACAATGAATGTACAATGAATGAATGGAAGAAAACGCGTTTTGTATACAAGTACGGGACTCACTACTCGCTCCTCAAATTCCATTTAAGCTTGATTCAAGCCACTTGGGTAGCACTACGTTATTGACCCTGATTGACTCTGAGTGGCTCTAAAATGAATGCATATTTTTGCTCATAGCTAATTACTGCAAGACTTTTAGATTCATACAATAGCATTTTCAGAATCTGTGGATTAGGCTATTCTCTAGTTTTTCATAACGAAGGCAAGTTTCCCGAATTTAGTGAGAATGAACGATCGTTTCTAACGGTGATTTAGCTCTTCGGCCTGTGGCCTGTTTTAATCGGAGACGAACAATAGCGCGCTTCACGATTTGAACCGACTCTGCATGCCATTTCATGGCCCCGATTATTAAATGCATGCCTATCTACGTGCCGATTCATTTTGTTTGTCTAACAATTAAAGTATTTACCTAAACTTGAGTGGCGAACCGATCGAGTGCAGGGAAACGCAACGGCTTGTTTACGGCACCATCTTGCCTAAAACGTCATTGACTCCCTCTTCCTGATTGGCTGCAACCAGAGCGAGCTGACCTCGCTAGCAGAAAGGTTCTAGGCCGAGTAGAAGCGCGCAAGACTCCCCCCCCCCCCTTGCCTTGACGAGACGTTTTAGCTCGCGTATCGCGTATATGAAGTCTGCTGCGCTAGTCCACGCTCTGCAGCCTTGGTCTCGCGATACTCGCTAGCTGGCTGGTCTTGTGTATATGGAGTTTGGGCTTTAATGTCAGTAACCTTAGCATTAGCTATATGATTTGTTACTGGTGCGAACAATATCAATGAAGACTCATCAAATACTATTAGAAAACACCTGGTTGATGTTGCATCTTCCATCCATGTTGCGTTCCGTAATGCCAGACTTTCCATTATTGGCATTTTCCCCGCATCAAGGCAAGAAAAATATAGATATTGACTGGCAGGTGAGCAGCACAATTCGCCTGCTTCGTAGACTTCGTATCCTCCAAAAAAAAAAAAATTATTTCCGTTGACCAAGCTATTTGTGAGGTCCCAACTTGGATGACTCGTGACTGAATCCACCTCACTATATAAAAGAGAGGCAAATGTGTGCTTCAACTCTGAACCGCACAAGCTACACTCACACAAGGAAAACTGACTGAACCTAATGGGAATATTTCTAGCCTTCAGAGTAACCTTTACACTTTGCTATTTGCCAGACGGTTGGGACGATGCCGAGATTTTAAACCTCTGCACCTTTTTAAATGACTCCTTTAACAGTGATTGCTCCATTATTATTTTTGGGAGATTTCATCCTTTCGACTGTGGACTGGGATCGAAATTGGGCGGCCGTCGGGCAACATCATCTTTTCCTGGAGCTTATTGCACCACTGGGCTTAACCCTGTTGATTGACAAACCAACCCGAGAAAACAATATACTGGATCTCTTCGTTTCTAACGATGAGTGCTTTATTTATAAACTTTCTGTGGATAATCACATGGGGAACAGCGATCATTGTGTTGTTTCATTTAATGTTAAGATGTTTTCTAGTGAGCATATGGGAAATTGCGATCATTGTGCAGTTTCTGTTAATGGTAACAAGGCAAATTGTGGCTTGACAACTGATTCTAAGCCAAGACCCAAAATCAGGGCTGGTAGAATTGATTTTGTTAAATTGCATCGACTGACTGAGAAGCACTTATTTTTAATGTTCACCTTAACATCGCACAGGCCTGGACTTGTTTTCGCGAGATGTTAATCGACGGTGTTAATCTTTGTAGAGAAATCTTGACCTCAGGCAACAGTTCCTGTGAATTACGAAAAGCAAAACTTAAACTTGGAAGTGTTTAAAATTCGACCCGAATCAAGTCCTACTTGCCCAGTATAATCAGACGCGAAAGTTGTGTTTTAACATGGTTGAGACATGGTTCGCCAAACGAGAATCCGATGCTATTCGTGAAGGCAATCAAGCTTCAAGCTGCCTCCATTCAAAGTTGGTAACGGTTTTTAAACAAATAAGCTCGAATATCCTTTAGTAAAATCTATGTCCTTAATACTTTTATGGATGATGGTGAGATGTGTACTCCATCTGTACTTCCCTTGTCACATGCTGATCGTTGTTCGAAAGTAAGTTTCTCTCAATTGGCTATTGTGAGGATATTTCTAGCCTAAGTCTAGCCGCTCTTGTGGTACTGATTGGTTTTCTACTTTTTTTTTTTATTTAAGCAGATTGCATTAAAAATTAGTTATCCACTCTCTAAACTGTTTACCCTTTCCTTTCGTCAAAACCAGTTACCATCTCATCTGTTTGGCACACGGCAATTATTGTACCTATCTTTAAGAAGGGATCTGCATCGGATCCGTCTAACTATAGATCTATAGCCTTGACAAATTTTGTTTTTAAATTAACGGAATCCATTATTCGTAACGAGCTTTTGTTGCATTTCAATAATTACCTTATTCTCAATTACGATCAGTTTGGTTTTTTACCGAATAGGTCTGCCATGCGCCAATTACTGGCGGTACTCGACCATTATTAATAATAATAATAATAATAATAATAAAAAGAGAAGCTGATGAAAGCAAAGCTTATTGTATCAGCTGAGCACAATACTCGTCGTAACGTTTTTACCAAAGGCTCACAGTTGTAGAGTCAATCACTTTTTGAGGTAGATTGTTCCAAGCCGTAATAGCACGGACAGTGAAGCAGGAGCTACCAACAGTTGTTAAATAGGATGGTTTGTAGAGTTTCATAGTGTGCCCACGGGTACATTTAAAAAGAGAATAATTAAAATATTCGTTGCAAGGTAGGTCGATGAGTTTTTTCAGCACTTGATATATGAGGAGGAGATCACCTCTCAGTCTACGATCTTGCAGTGTCGGGAGATTGAGTTGTTTAAGTCGATCTTCATAAGTCAGATGTTTAAATCCTTGTATGTGCCGGGTAACCATTCTCTGTACTTTTTCAATTTTTTGTTTGTCGCCTTCATAATAGGGGGACCAAGACTGAATGCAATATTCCAGTTTGGGGCGAATGAAGGTAGTATAAAGTTTCTTTACGATTTCAGGAGTCCAGAGAGAAAAATTTGACCGGAGGAGAAAATACATCCTGCGAGCAGAGTCAGTAACATGAATAGTTTGCAGATGAAATTTGAGTTGGTCGTCAACAATAACACCGAGGTCTTTGATCGAGTCAACACGTTTAATGGCCTCACCGGCAATGGTGTAATCAAAGTCAACAGCGTATTTGCCTCCAATCCCCAGGAGGAAACATTTGGATGGGTGAAAGGACAGGCCATTGTTTTCTGCCCATTTTTCCAGTTTATAAATATCTTGTTGTATGGTGTTACAGGATTCGATAGTATCAGCTCTACCATAAATTTTGGCATCGTCTGCATAAAGTAAGATGTTAGACAGAAGACCTTCAATACATTGGACTTATGTATTTGATATTTGACTCCCACCTGATACAATCTATTTTGATTTCAAAACGCCGTTTGAATCGGTGATTCACTGGTGATTGCTCAAAATGAAGGCATGTGGTGTTGAAGAAATTTTTCGGAATTTACTGTCTGCCTTCCTTTGTGATCGTACGCAGAGAATCAAGGTAGACGACACAATCTCCTCTAGTGTTTGTGTGCCCAGTGGAGTGCCCCAGGGATCGGTCCTGGGTGCTCTTTTGTTCACATTCTATTTAAACGATTTAAAATTCTTAAATGAGGACACATTCGCTTACAAGTTTGCTAATGATGTGAAGGTCGGCACCACAGTCATTAATCCTTCAGGCACGCGGAACCGTGAATTGGAAATAAAAAATGTTCTTGACTGGTCTTTAACTTGGCAACTGCCATTATTAGTGGGTAAATACCTTTCTTTTTATGTTGGTGCGTGTAACAGTCTTCACCATTATCTGATGGGGAACCATACCTTAACATCAGTGGACGAAGTGCATTATTTGGGGGTGTGGTCCACTGATGACTTAAAATCATCACTGCAATTGCCGCTGAGGCCTTTTGCCGTCTTGCTCTCGTGAATCGATGCTTCACTTCGGGAAATGTTGCGACCAAAGAGTGGGCATTTAAGGTTTTCGTTCGCTCAATCTTTGAGTACGTAACCCCGGTCTGATCGCCGCACTTGCTTGGCGACATTGATTTGGTGGAGTCAGTCCAGTGCCGTTTTACAAAGAATCTACCAGGCATGCGAGAGGTTAACCAACATGAATGCTTGGTGAAGATGGGATTCTGCGGGCTTAGATTTGATCTTGTTCTGACCTACAAAATTGTTCGCGGTATGATCGCTGTAGATTTCCCATTTTTTGATTTCTCTACCAATTCCCATTTTACTCACGGTGTGTGATTTTTACAAAATGCTGAAGACCCAGCCGTTGACTGACTTTTTTTTAACCCTTTGTTGGTTTTAACTTTGGACCCAATGTCACTGGTACACAATCCAACCTATGCAACAACGCTAGCAGAAATTTTGCGTTTGGTTTTTAACAGCAGAATATATCACCCTTCTTTTTGAGCAGGAGACCTTATTGCAAAGTGACGCCGCTATTATGATGGGAATGACCCATGACCAATTCACAAATCTTAATTAAAGTGTATTCCTATACATTAGATGATACGTACGCAATTGAGGGGAGTAAATTTAATATTTGTTCATGGAATCGTATTATAATAATATACATGTTTACCACAAGCATTCTACCCATAGGTGGTAAACATGCATATTATTATAATACGATTGCCTGAACAAATATTAAATTTACTTCCGTAAATTGCGTACGTCTCATCTAATGTACAGAAATGCACTAATTAACATTTGCGAATTGTCATGGGTCGGCCCCATCATAATAACGGCGTCACTTTGCTGTAAGGTCTATCGCTTAAAGGGCAATTACAACCATTTTGACACGTATGTTTTACTTTTGGACCACTTACACAATAACTAAACACAAGAATTGCGGTAAGAATACGTTACTTACGTCCGATACAGCAATTTAATTACTGCATCACCAAAACACGATACGGAGACCGCCATTGTTTTCCTGGAACGCGCAGAAATTAATGCCGGCAGATGGTGCTCATCAATTTCGACTCACAGCCGACTGAGATACTCTATTGTCTCTGAGTAGCTCAAGCGTCCGACGGCCTTAGCTGGCCACTACTGTCGCACAAATCCAAACTGAAAACCCAGGTTCAAATCTCAAAACGTTACAATACTGCAACAGCAACGGAGGCCAGGTACACCAGATTGGAATGTATTTCAAAATTGGGTTGCCGACATGATTGAAAGACTTATTTAGTTCTTCGGTGCTTGCTTCTGGAAGCCAGTTGAATTGTTTCCTTATTGTTTTCCTTAATTGTTTGCAGCGATTACTATATCTGCTCCGACAACTCACACCACTGTTTGGTTTGTACTTTACGTTGCTTTTATTGAGCCTACCGGCCAGACAATCCAATTGCTCATTCTTAGCATACGCTACGCTACTTAAAACTGCCTGAAAACCTAATCCTCAACAACTACACTCTACCAGCGTACACATATTCCATTATTACTTCACCTGTGATGGGCACAAAGGAGCACAAAGGAGAACACACGAGACTGCGGGGCTGCGGAGAACAAGGGAGCAGAATTCACAAGAGGAACCATGCATTACAAAAACCAACCGTCCTGTGCAGGGAACGAATGCCGACTGCAGAATGTGGGAGATACCAAGCGCCAACAGCATGGGGTCCACCCCACCACCGAGAACAAAACGCTGCTGTTCCACCCAGCGAGGACATTCGAAAAGAAAATTGCGCAGTATCCTCGCCACCACCATATGTACACTGTAGCTAGTGCGCCCACCCAAGGCTGAAGGAATGAGCCCGAAGCTGGACGTTCCTTGTACACAGTCTGAACACCAGGCCAGCGTCCTTACGGGAGAGGCCATTTAGCAGTCTGGGACGGGTCATTGAGGGGTGCAATCTGAATCAGAGTCCGTCCGGTAGTACCCGTTGACCACTCCAATTCCTACTCACTCACAAAGATCTCAGCTATCTCTGGACGCAGGTCCCGAGGACCAAGAGCAAAGCTAACCAGGTTGACCCGTCCTCAGATCCCCACCTAGTGACGCTGTCTGTCAGCTCATTCCCGAACGAACCAGCATGATTCTTAACCCAGCCGCTGGAAACCACCTGTCCACACTG
Source organism: Lithobius niger (assembly GCA_023313725.1). Lineage (NCBI taxonomy): Eukaryota > Metazoa > Arthropoda > Chilopoda > Lithobiomorpha > Lithobiidae > Lithobius > Lithobius niger. The sequence goes on along the minus strand of JAHWFP010259286.1, from coordinate 80,244 downwards.
CCTACTAGTAAACAGCTTCCACCCTATTCCAAACGCAATCGGATGAGAGCCTTGAAGAGACGTAAAACAACTCCTAAGGACCCCAACCACTACCAACGAAACACAAAACTCGGGCAGCCCGTAATCAGTACCGATGTCCATAGCCACAGAAATTGCAACGAGTTCACCAATGAAGGCAGAATGGCATGAGCGAAAAGAGTAGCTGTACTCCACGCACAAGCAAAGGATACACACCCCGACCCCTCCCTTAAACTCATTCCTGTGATAGGAGACATCACAGCAGACGAATGTGCAGGACTGGGTGAGGTGCCCTGAAGCCTTTCTATCCAACAGGGCAGCATCGGCAGCCGTACGTCGGAGCCATGGGGCTGGTGGGTTGATGACAACTGGTCGAGGAAAACCAACAAGTTCTGCAAGCCGAAGAAGAGATACTCCGATGCCAGGAGTACCGAGCATCTCCCAGGCACCCTGAGATAAGGACAGATATCCATAGAAGATACGAGCCAGGTATTCAACTGGCTCTAGCATCCGCACGCTCGCAGTTCTAACTAGCAGTTCCCTAGCACGGATTGACATTGGTGACTCATCTGTCACAATATGTAAGGCATGCATAGGGGTGGAAGGCAAACAACCGGAGACAATTCATAGGCAGCTGTTCAGAGCCATCTGAATATTCTTTAATACCTGCTTAAAACTGATCTAACAGAAATATGGAAATCAGTACAGGAGAACAGGTACACCCTATTGAATGAAACAGTAGTGCTCCATCTAGCGGTGGACTTATTGCAGGCCGAAGACCTCAGGACTTTTAACCGAGCCGTAATATTTTCTTTGGCAGCAGCCACGTCGTCCGTCCACAGAAGTCGTGGTCGAGCCAAAAACCAAGGTACCGGATCTTGGGTTTGGACCTGACCAGCACACCACTGACTACGAGCGAGCCCTCCCTTGCCTTGCCACCGCCGAAAAATCATAAGTGCAGTTTTCGCACTGAACAACTGCAGGCTACTGGCAGCCAACGCTTTCGATCCACTGTCAATCGCAGCCTCCAGAGCAACATGAATACCCGGCAAGTCCTTCTCAGCAAGCCAAACAGCAACGTCATCTGCGTAGACCACGTTGACCAACGAATTAACCTCGATAAGCACACTGTTGACCTCCACCGCAAAAAGAGCCAGGCTCACACAATTGCCCTGGGGTAAGCCCCTATCTGTGGACCGCTCATCCGACCAAGCACCCCCAACACTGGTCGTAAAGTTGCGTATACCCAGCGCACAAGCTCCTACAACAATGAAGAATCAACTATGAATCGACCTGATAACGCTAAATCAAGTAAATAATTTGGGATAAAGCATGAACGGAGCATGGACATAAATAAGCATTTCTAATGCTACTATTTTTTGTATAAAAAAATTAGACGGAGAATGGGCATGCACATGATAAACTAGACCGTTCCAATGACAATGAAAGCAAGCATTATAAAACAAATTAACTGAACAAAGACACTTTTGCCGTTTAGAAAATAAACATTAGAGCTCCCATCTCCATGGAACTCACAGCTGTGAAGGTACACAAATAATAAAAAAAAAAGAATTAGAGCTCACTCGAACGTCGAAACTAATTATACAATTGGAAGTCCACTTCAAGGGAACAAAACAAAAATTCTCAAGATAATAAAACGGCACACCACACTCACAAACATGGCCCATTTTCAAAAACTAATTGCGTTCACTTTCTGATATTACCAAGTAATCAAAACAATCCTTGTTCCATTGAATTGAACAAACAAACGAGTTTAACAAGAAAGAGCCTGTATGTTTCAGACATTACAAAATAATGCACACATAAAATACACACATAGCTACACACGCGAAACAGCATTAAAACGTAAACACACGAACACAGCTGAACCAAATCTCAAATAACAAAAGGCCTGCATAATTAACAAATTGACCACACCCACACACACACATGGTTCAATTCAAACACGAATTGTGTTCACCTTCTGACATTACCACGGATTAAAAACAATAAATTATAGTTAGTTTCGTTCGAATGAACTCTAATCCGTTTTTTTTATTTGTGTACCTTCACAGCTGTAAATTTCATGGGGATACGAGCTCTAATGTTTTTTTCTAAACTGAGATATATATTTTTTGAAAATAGTGTTTTAACATTATCAGTCATCGCAAGCCTTATGATTAGGACTAAAAAACAAAACTGGTAAATCTGCTGTCAAGTTGAGAATGGTTCGGTCGAAGCGTTAGCAACTTGGTGACCATTTTCACAGTTTTGTTTTTGATATTATGTAATTTCTTTGCGAGAATTATTTAAATTGTTAAGTAATTGGTTTATGGGATTTAACATGGGACGCGATTGAGTACCAATCCTCCAACGTCCATTGTCAATCGTAAATTCTTCCATGTTTTCATGAATTGGTAATTAACATTTTTTTAAACTTTCGTTGCAAAGGTCTGCAATTATTGTTAGTGCAAATGTTTAAATTCAAATTTGTTTAAAAACATTTACTTTATTGCACCGTTGTCTTGGTTCTTTTCTCTCTCTTGAGGATAGAATTGAATCAACAGGGAAATTTCTTCTGCCAATTTCAGCCTTGGGATTGTTTGCACGTCTGTTGTCGGCGGCTAGGCGCAGATTCAGGCTCCAAGGTTAAGTGTTTTCATTGAAAAGGAAAGCGAAATTTATTCTAGTATATTTGCAGTGTAATACAATTTGAAAAACGGAAAGAAAAAAACCGGTAGAAACGCCCCACAGAAGGCGAAACTCGTATGTGGTGTGTTGCTTCTAGTAAAAAAGACGAAAAAAAACTTCATACAAAAAATAGGCCTATCCAAAACTTAATTATATAAAAAAAATGATAAAAACTCGACATCATACTAGGCTTTCGTGTCTAAAATATCCCGCGTCAGATGTCGTCACTTCTACCATCTTCTGTCTTCTACATCATTAAAAAGGTATCATGTGTGTGCGTGTTCCTCTACTCCTCTTGAACCAAGGCACCTACAATATTGGGAGTAGGTCCAAATGAAAGATAATTAAATTGCGCTTCCGTTAGGTCCAATTTTGTCTCTGTAACTTGATTTTATGATGCTCAAATACGCGAAAAAACCTGCAAAAATAACGTCTAATTTTTTTTACCATCATGACGTTTGTTCATGATGTCATAGTTTGTTCACGTAAAGTTTATGAAGCCTGCACCAACTTTGACCTTCAAAAATAAACTTTGTCTGATAAAACTATGACGTCATGTTGTGCATCAGTAGGGAGTACCAGAAACATGACATATCATAATATATGGATCTCAAAATCAATACGAAATCAAAATTCAATTTGTTTTCGGGCCAACCCCATTGTTGACACGTGTTATAAACTTTGAGATCGCGGTTCAAAGTACGAATGTAGAAATCAACTTGCTTCCCCAAAAAATTGTAAAGGACGACATATTTTGCATCATCATACTACATATAAAACTTAAAATTGGTTTTACTTCAAGTGACTGATGCACGGAAAAGAAGCAGACCTGTAGGGTTTAAAAGGCTGTCAAACATTCCGTGTTTGAAACACGGATGTGCGTGGCTTGACCGAGCAAAGTGAGGAAAGGAAAGTCCCCCCAAAGGAAAGTCCTGGGTTCGAGTCCTGGGTTTACGGCGAGTGAACGCCTATTGTGGAAGGCATTTTGCTACTCCCATTAGGTACATATTTTGCTCATAGTTTTCTGATTTGTACTCCTTAAGCCTATAATAGGCGTACATCGTATAGGTCTACACTGTATAGGCCTAAACATAAACTTTTCCAATCGCCACAGGAGGGACGCTTGTTTACGCGCCACGCACCAGTGAAATCGAAAGGAACACACAATAGAGCGTGAAATAATGGATTAAACAGGACGGAAAGCCAAATGGGCTCCAGAAGGGTTAAATAAATAAGGATGCAAACCTATTTACGTTGTCTTTTGGACTTAAAGGTACATTCCGACTGCCGTTATAACAGCCACGCGCAGGCATGTTACCATCGCACCGTTTCGCGTAGCTCTGCGTAGTAATACAAGGCCAACTGAGATAGTAGACGAAACAGCGTGAACACAAAAATTGTGTCGTCACAAACCGGAAATATTTTCGTATTTCAACATCACATTTTATAATGTGTTAGGCAAGTATCTTATAATTTTTCTTCGGCGATCCATTGGCATAAATAATTTCAATTTTTACCACATTAGTTTTTCATTTTTGATTTCATGGGAATTATTAGCAAACGATTAAAAATTAGCACACACACAGATGAAACGTCATGGTTATTGTAAGCGCGCAAAGAATCATATAACCGCAGGATGCTATTAAATTAGCTCCCAATATTCAACAGACAATCTCGTAGACGCCACATTTTAAAACGGATTTTTAGTAGGGGAGATTGACTAACGGTAAGTAAATTGAACTTCGGATACGTCATGTGGAGGATCGAGAAAAATGGCGGTGGAGGAATGAATGCACCTTTAACTGTCAGACTGCCTGGGCGGGTAATTGAACCCACGACCTTTGAAACTAAATGCCAAGGTCCAATCTCCATTGACGATTGGAAAGGTGTATGTTTATATGTATATGTGTGCGTGTTAAATAATGCCTACGGACATTTCCTTTTGGCCGTGTCAGTATGTCTCAGCAACCTCGGCATTTGGTGACAAAGGTCGTGGGTTCAATTCCCCGCTCAGGCAGTCTGACATTTAAGTCCATAAGGCAACGCAAGTAGGTTTGCATTCGCATTTATTTAACCCTTCTCGATTCCATTTGGGTCTCCGTTTTGTTGAAATGCTTTCCCTAAAGTATACAAGTCTTTAAACTTATCGTTAGTTTTAAACTTATGGCTTACTCCAAAAGGCAACGTAAATAGGTTTGCATCCTTATTTATTTAGGAAAAGCACTTACCATTTGCAAGAATTGTGTATCGAGAACATAATATAGAATACACTGTACAAAAACCTTGTTACTTAACGTTGAGAAATTAAGGGAACTGAAAAGGACGCTAAAAGCACACATGAGGCTTAAAAATACTTACAGATGAACCTTCATTTTTTCCTCCTTTCCCGTAAAACTTTGTACTGTTTTTTTTGCTGTGGTTTTCAACTTTTTCAACCTAATGAAGCTCCTATACGCTAGCAAGCGAGGTCGGCATGGTATGAATCCTCCTCATCACCGAAGACCGCTTTAGACTGCGCATGCGCCGATTCTGACGTCATGTATTTGTGATCTCTGAAATCAACATGACTGTCGTTGTCGATCCGACGAATCGACGCAACTCTGGACCACGAATCGACGCAACTCTTGACCACCTGGACTAACAAACTAGTGAATACTTATTATGAAACGTAAGTGGGACTGCTTCGAACGTAAAAATTGTATTTGAGTGTATTATGCTACAATTGGCAATGTGGAATTTACGTTAAGCTCGCTAGATAGCTGCTAGAAGAAACGATCGCGGTTCTCTGCGCGACCTGGCGGCCTAGACCCGTGCGTCGCCACGCCACGTCACGCCACGTCACGCCACGCCGCCGCCGATGATTTTCCTAATATTCCGCACGCTGTTGCTGATGAAAAATAATTTCGGCACGCCGCCGCTGCCCGCCGCCGTTAATTTTTCGGCGCGCCACGCCACTAGGTAGTTTTGTATTTTAATTCAAAATTTCAGTTTTAACTTTTTAACGAGTGTTTCACGATCTGAGGAACCTTAAAAACAAAAAAAGGTAAGAAAGATGAAAATCCTTGAAATGGCAAAACGAAACTCAAAACAAACAAAGTTGCTGAAGTTCTTATTCATCATAGTGTGCTAGTTTTTTTCGCATTCCTGCAATGAGATTAGAGGTGTTAATGTTTTATACTTTTAACAATCTCCTGCTACAGCCACGATTACCAACCCTCAGTCGGTTTGCATGCATAGCATTCCCATCAAAGACCATAGCCATAAGTTACATTTATTTCTAACAACAATAAAAATTCCTAAACATTGTGATCATTCTGACTACCACAGGGCCTCACCACAAAATATGTGTAGAACAGCGTTTTTTTGTGGTGGTTGTAGTTGCATTAAACTAACATTCATTCAAAAGTGAAAAAAAAGTAATGATATCACAACAAAAACCAAAACTGGGACAAGGACCACCAAGTTGAGAATTGTTCGGCCGTTCAAAGAAACGTCAACAGACCAAGATATTCGCTAAGTTAATCCCACCGATTGCTTCAGACGGTTAAGTAAAAACTAAAACATTGCCACCAAAAACTCCATTGCTACCAAAAGCACCATTGGTACATTGGTAAAGTTTTTCATTTAACATTCGAACTAATAATTCTCGGTGGGACTAATATCGTAATGTTTTGATCTGGAAGAACGCCAACTAAGATGCTGCCGCTATTTCTTGAAACACTTCCTGGCTACACGAATAACATTTTAGGAAGTTAATACATTTTTACGAAGAAAATACATTTTACGAAGAAAAGAGGAAGTCAAGCCAAACAGCAAAAATCATGTACTAGAAATAACGTAGTACTGTAAGCCACCTTTATGCACTTACGTTTCGTCAGAGTGGCATGACTCGGATTCGAACTAACAACCCAATTCGTCCCTCCAACGAAACGTAAGTGCATAAAAGTGGCTTAGTGTACTGCGTTATTTTTTAGTGTATGGTTTTCGCTATTTGGCTTGTTTTTTTCTTTTCTTTATATAATTTCCAGCGATTTGTGCATAAATGTATACATTTTACTATAAAAATTTCAGGAAACAACTGAAAAAGTTGATTAAAATTAAAAACTAATAAAAATTTGTCACGTAAAACAACGTAACTAAGTTAAAACTAGACATATAACGGAGTTCTAAAGTTCGTAATTTCTCGGCCGAGCGAGAGACTGTATAATACGATGCTTGACTTTCAATATTCACAGAGAGTAGCACATTTTATGATCTCTGCCAAGTGCTCTGCCTCGAATTTCACACCCTCCTAAAATGTTTGAGCTAGCAATTTCATCTTGGAAATGGTGAGTTTCATGCACCAAAACTCCCTTGTCATTAAATTTCAACCAAATCAGAACAAAATAGCAAATGTTATCGTTTCCCAAACAGACATACACGCAGACAATATCAAAATTACGTCGATTATTCGACTTCGCTCAGTTAGCCAATATTTATTTTAAAAATCATCACTGTAGTTTGTTCCACATTATATTTTCAGGAAACTGTAACGGTATGACGCCACGTTTCCTTCCACTATACGAGTGCAAAATACACGTAAATATCCCACTCGAAGCCTCTTAACAGTAAGTGTGTAGAGTCTACAAGAGTGAAATCCACATGTTTTCGCATTCATAGGGAAATTCCTAGCTCAAATATTTTAGGAAGCTGTGAAATAAGAGGCAGTGCACTGGGCAGAAATCGAAGTGCATTAACAGTTTGTTCCACATTATGTCTGCAGGAAACAGACGGTATGACGCCCTTTTCCCGGCGTTAAGGGCGGTTACAGACGGACCACAAAACGCGCCACAATCGCAGACGCAATATTTGGTGTTTATGGCGTAGAACTCGCAATCAGTGGCAGATCAGGTAAAATGTATGTATGGGATCTAACTGGTGCTTTCATACGCAGTGGCACGATTCTGTGTTTGTCGGTAGGTCACTCTGAGCGAGCCAAATCGCGCTGTTTGAAAGGTGCCGTCGATTCCGATGTGACAGTGGCGTCGTTTTTGCAGCGATTGCCACGCGTTTTGTGTGGTCCGTCTGTAACCGCCCTTATTGCAGGGAAAAGCGGCGTCATACCGTCTGTTTCCTGCAGACATAATGTGGAACAAACTGTTAATGCACTTCGATTTCTGGCCAGTGCTCTGCCTCTTATTTCACAGCTTCCTAAAATATTTGAGCTAGGAACTTCATCTTAGAAATCGTGAATTTCATGCACCAACACTCCCCTGTCATTAAATTTCAACCAAAATCAGAACAAAATTGTGAATGTTATTTTTTCCCCAAACAAACATACACACAGTCAAAATCAAGATTCTGTTGACGATTCGACCTCGTTCACTTCGCTCACTTGCCTAATATTTTATTTTAAAAATCCGTCACTAATCAATGTACTTCGATTTCTGCCCAGTGCTCTGCCTATAAGTACCGGTGCACACGTGCGTTTTTTTTTAAAGCGCGTTGACGCTGCGGTACCGCATTTGCGGTTTGATTTACGTGACATCTGTCGGGTACTGCGCACATACCTGCGTCGACGTTGTGCTACCGCACGCCGCTCATGTCTTCGTTTTGCGCCGCACTTTCCCACGCCAATGCAACGTTACCGCAGCGTTAAAAAAACACAATTGCGTCTCTGAGTACCTTGTGTGGCTTGAGCGGTGCACACGTCTGTCGTTTATCGCAAAAGCGTTACCGAATGTGGTGTCCAATTTCGAAGAAATAGACATGTAATGGAATTGTTTATTGGGGGAGTAAAGAACTACCCTGAAATATGAAATGTTGCTGCAAAAATGATTGAAGACTCACTGGGAAGTAATTAAAGAACTTTATCCGAATTATTTAGTTAATCTGCAAAGGATGTGTAGTATATATCCCTGGTACGTCTTAAATAGTATATGAATATACGAAATATCGTTGCATTGGTTTGAAAATATATTTGTTGTACACGAGGTATGCGAAAAAGGCAATATCGTCTCATTGGTTTCAAAATGTAACTTTTTGTACAGGGGGTAGCAAAATGGGTTGCGGCCGAATCCTTACTGGCGGTTCATGGTGCATTGATTGCTAGCGCCAACGCAGCGGCAACGCAGCGTCACCGCGCGTTAAAAAAACGCATGTGTGCATTGATTGGCTCCGTCAACGCGCGGTGAAATAAAACGCATATGTGCATCGGGCCTAATCTCACAGCTATACCCAAAGTATTTGAGCTAAGAATTTCATCTTAGAAATCGTGAATTTCATTCACCAAAACTCCCTTGTCATTAAATTTCACGCAGATCAGAACAAAATTGTGAACGTTATCGTTTCCCAAACAGACAAACACAGACAAAATCCAAACTCTGTCCAATATTCGACCTCGTTCACTTCGCTCAGCCAATTTCTATTTTAAAAATCGTCACTAGCTGTCACGGAAGACGGAGTTGACCGACAATAACGTCCTCGGCAACGTCGATTCATGGCGACCATATTGTCAACCCCCCTCCTTCCCCCCTAAAGTTTGATCGGATAGTTTACTATCGATAATTGACATAACGACACAGGGAAGGTTCAAGTTGTAAAAAAAAAATGTAAAGATTATTCTTTCGCCACAAGATTCAAGGACCAGTAAAGAAGTCGCTCAATAAGAACACATGCAGTGTTTTTTTTTTTTAAAGAAACTGATGGAAGTTTTCTGTTACTCTGTCTACAAAACATTGGTGATATCTGCCCGAAATAAAAACTTGGTAAAGGTACATGCATTCATGTTAACTTTCCTGTACGACTCAGGTTTGCGACATGAGTTCAAACGTATGTAAATGTTGCCAACACAATCGTTTTCTTGTTCTTTTTTCTTTCGTACGAGATGATTTTGATGACACTAACTCTAAGCTGTGTAAATGTTGCAGACGTTAGTCTCAGCGGGTCGCACGATATACCGGAAGGATTCATGTCCCTTTAATAATCCCTAGCTAGTTTTCGCTGTCGCGATATGAAACGCCAAGGCAATCCACCAACAAATGTTTCAAACTTTAAACGATATAATTGAGAATTGGACAGCCGGTCAGCAATTTTCAAGTTTTTCCTTTAAACTAAAGGCTCCTGCTCGTTCGGGTTAACTTGGCGTTGACGTGAAGACTTCAAACGGCAAAAAAACCCGGTGGGAATCCTACTAAATTTTCGTGTGAACAGATACATAATTTACCAATTAGAACTTCGTGTGCTAAGTGTGGGCAAAAGCTACCTACAACTTTCGCAAGATTCAGCCCCCCCCCCCCCCCACCCTCCGTTAGTGCACGTTTGAAACCCTCCCGCTATCAAATGACGGAATAATAAGCTAAGCACTTGAGCTTAATAGCATTTGTTGGAAGAATTGCAGGCGTTAAAAGTCCTTCGGCATTGCAGGGAAGTTGCTCTTCCTTTTCGCCCATATTATTTCGACTGTGCCTCAATAATAATTTGGCTCTGCGCCACCTCACAATGTGAGGATGTGGGGGAGGAGAAGTGATTGCCTTGTGGCCTTTCAAGATAAACTCGCCACAATCTCTTACAAACTCCCCCCTCCCCCGCACCCCCATTTTCTTGCCTCCCCTCGCTCCCCCCGCCCCCTCCACAACCTCACCGCAACCTAAACACGCAACAGGTGCGCAATCCAAAGAAAAGCCGCCTTAACGTCACGTTGTTCAATTCAAACTCTCGGGGCTACCAACAAATGACGTCACATCCCTAATCGCTCCAACCGTTTGAGTCCGTGGTCGTTTCATAAACGTGGTTCCGCCGATGACAGCCATTCCCGAGGCAGCCCACGTGACTGCCACCGTGAGTCGAGTACCCGGGGTGGTTGAATGGTCCCAGTAGCAGACGTACGCATGCGCGGAGAGTGGCGGCGTTGTTTGTGTAGTAGCTCGAGCGGATTCACTTTTGGTAGGCTCAGCCATGCCAGCGGACCAGGAGAGCCAGGCGGCCATGCTCAATGATGCGCATGCCAAGGCCAAGCCAGTGCCTGTCGAAAACGAAAGAGGCAATTGGACGTCGAAAGTCGAGTTTATCCTCAGTTGTGTGGGCTATGCCATCGGCTTGGGCAACGTATGGAGATTTCCCTATCTCTGTTACAAGAATGGAGGAGGTAAGTTTTCAAAGTTATGTTTATTTTTTTTTCGTATTTAAACTTGTCTACACGTGTGCGCGTGTATGTGTGTGTGTTTTTTTTTAAACTTCCTAGAGTAAAATTCTAAGTTATTAGCAAAATGTTCATCTAAAGTTGATCTGATTAACGTGGAAAGTTGTGTGCGACTCAAATTCCAAGTTAGAAAGATGTAGTTCGAAGAAGAACGACGCGGTTTCGAGTCCGGATCCTGTCGCATCGACGAAAGTGTCACTTTGCTACCGAGCGAATGTTTTGTTTGACGTAAAATTTTAGAATCCAACCAATCGGAGTGTGTTAGGTTGCAGTTCAGCATCGCGGGTTCGAAACTGGATCCAGTCGTTTCGAAAGTGTTACTTCGCTCTAAATGAAATTGTTTATTCACGGAGTTTAAGCCTTCACGAACTTTTTACAGGAAAAAAAGGAAAAGGAAAAAAAAAACATACACTAAAACAAAGCGGTGTACGTACAGACATCGTTTTGTACTGTGGCAATTTTTTTTTCAGAAAAAATGGTTAGGTACTTACATTTTTTACGCCCATTTTAAAACGTCTATACGCCAATTAGTCCCGGCGAAATACGCTACTAATGACGTAATTCGCTCATTCCACCCCCTAATTGTCGCGTAAACCCTTATTTTTTATTGTTAGGTCTGTATCACTGACTCGTACTTCGTGTTCAAATACGCTTCTTAAATTCTTTGCCAAAAATTTATGATGTTCAAAACGGAAATTCGTAAACACTTAAAACGAAAAAAAACGTGGAGGCAATTTCTTCCTCGTGTTTCTTACGTAACAGCTACTATGGGATGCAACAAGTGGTGTTAAGTGCGCGCGCTTGTTGAGCTGCAGTACTAAACGTGACACCAATGTTTAAGTAAAATCATGGCCTTCAGAGCTACAGCATAGAGAAAGACGTTGAATTTTACAGCCACACGCCCCTTCACATGAACAGGGTAGCTTGCCTGCACGACATCGATCGTAGTAGCTACCTGCCTGCTCCAATAACCAGCAAAATCGTTGCTATGGTAACTGCCTCTGGCTCGAGCGTCTCTTCCTCCCTCTTCCATTGACGGAAGAGCAAGTCGCGCGCTTCCAAAAACAGAAGTAGAGATTAAAAGGTACGCAGAGATTCCGCACTATAACTAACCCTGTATTAATCGTGCTAGTGGTGCCCTTCCACGTAAGTTGCGGGTACTAATGCCTGTACGAACATCACAAAAAATGCCGTATTTAAACAAGTAAGCAAAAAAAAAAAGTGCGATAACAACGACAATTAGGGCCCATGTATGTATTAAGACCTTCTCGCTCGCCGAAAGCTGTTTGCTGGTCCATCATCATTTGTTAACAATTATTTACCAGTTTCTCAACAACGAAAAATTAACTAAAGTGGCATACCGTCCTTAACTTAAACATAGCTCCATGGCTTCAGCTGGGATCCCGTAAACCTCCCCCAAAAATTAAACATGGCTTCAGATGGGAGCGCATCAAACCCCGAAAAGACAGCGTGAGCGTCTCTTATGCCAGAGGTCCCGGCTTCGATCCTGACCTCAGCCATCCCTGGTATTTTCGGGAAGAGAAGGGCCCTGTGACGCCTCATACTCATGGCGAGTTGTGGCGTGTAAAAATCTAAGATATTGCTGATCGGAATTACTTAGCGAAATTGTCCCTCTCAAACCTCCAAAGTAAGTTGGTAACATTGCTTCCAAATATCATTTTTCGTTTTCCCGAAAATTTTTGTATTCTCACACAACGAACAATTTTAGGAGGGATCAAGCGACAGTAGAATACATCGCATCTCGCAACGAGAATTCAACTCCAACATGGAGTAATTGTTCCCATTTAAAGCTCGTCGAATCGTAAACAAAACCGTCGAATGCTGGCATTAAGTTATCACTCCGCCACTTTCTATTGTTTTCTTCTTGTCATCGGTCGACGCCGGAAAGTAGTGAACTTCGTGTCTCGAGTCACGACACGATCATCTCCCTCTGCCTTGTCGCCGCGGTTACTGGTTACAGACAGTTCGGAAGACAAATGTGGCATAACAGATGGGAAGCAACCGTGGAATAAAGTTAGCTTTAATTAAGTAAAAGCTAGTGAACGACAAAATTAAGTTGGGGGATTGTGGCATAAATTGCGCCTTTATTGTTCGTAAACACCGTGTCGGTCGCTCATGTTGTTGCTATGCACTGGTTTCATGTTAGTACCGACATCTAACGTGTAAGGGCGCCACTAAACACACCTAGTACAGGTTTTAGTTATGGCACATCATTTATCTGTTTACCTTCTATCGCTGGCCGCTGCTACGAAAATTCGTACAAATAGTTTATGAATTCAGTGGTATACCCCGATGAAATGTAGCACCAGCCAAACACTATTTTAGCTGTATTCTATAACTTTTATCTTTGGTTTAGTATGGGGAGGGAGTGGGGTGAGCTGGCTACGTCTAGTTTACATAGCGTTGTGGTAAGTAAAGGTTAGCTGCGTTTAGGGGACCCGCAAAAGCACATAGGAGGTTAACAATTGTTTTTCGTTGGAACTCCGGTGGCTTTATTTAGATCCTCGTACGTTGTTTGGTCACCTGACTTAAAATGGCGGCCTGGTAGAAATGCGCGCGGCCTATTTCCCAGGGCGGGATATTCCCACGAGGCGGCGCCCTAAGCGAATTAAGACCCTGATTTATTGAGGAAATTGCATCAACGTCCATTTGGGTTTGCCGGGGAAGCACCTGAATCGGGGAGGAAGGGAACGTCGTTAAAGGGAGCGCCATAACATTAAAAAAAAAGCATTGAAATATGCGGTTTTTTAGAACTTCTGACGCAGAATTCTGATTCAGGAAAAAATGAGGCTTTTTTTTTTTGGTAATTTAGACAGAAAGAAAACTTTAAAAAAATGTGAAAATGAGGGAGGCAAACATTTTTCCCACGATCGTAATTATCGTTACCAGTTGTTCGTAATTGTTATAGAACTGCACTGAGCGTTTGAGAAACTAAAAACTGTCAAAATTACGGTAACATTTTGATTTTTTTCCCTAAATTAATTCCAGCAAAGAGTGTGTGGAAATTATAAGAAAACAATTTCTGTTTGCTAATAATTGCGTAATGCTTGCAGAAAAATGCGAAAAAATAAAATAAAATAAAAGATAAACCTAAACCAATTAAGACGGCGTGTGATAATTGTCAGCGAGTAGTTAAATAGACCATACTTGAAACGTACGATGTGAATTCATTCCGAATTTCATGGCCAAATGGATCACGGCTTACAGCAGACAATGGTTTGCGCCTACCAGTTGCGTGACTCCATAGTATTTTAACACGCCAGGGTTTTTTTGCAAACATTTCACTTTATTCTTCTAAAATTTCGAATCCATAGGCAGATCTTCTCAATCTTCATAGTAAATCACAGGGAGTACTAAGTGAAGATGTTGTGAGCAGTTCAACCATTGCATAAATGACTACGACATGCAGCAATAGAAAACGACGACTACGTCGTTTACACTATTTACAAAATGGATTCCCTCACTGAGGCTAATCTACACACGTTAATGTTAAAAGGCAGTCATATTTCTGAAAAAAAAAACAATATAAGAAGAATCGTAAAGGGATTGCTAAGCTTTTTAAACTTTCTTTGAGCCTTACGCTGGCTGAAGCAAACTAATGCTTGTGTAAATAAATAGCTCAATTTTTAGAAATGACAACAATGGTTGACGGGGACTTTTTCCCTACAAGTTTTTTTTTTATTTTTTTTTTTGCAATTACGTCTACAAGTTACTTCATTTGGCATGAAATTACTTGAGAACAAAGCATGGCGAGAAAGCATAACTGCGTGGATATATCATTGTCTCCAATCAAGAGAACGTGAGATCGGAATGCGTAACCATATTAATTAATACACACTTTAAAAAAGATCGGTTCTGCTGCAGAGCAATGACCTCGTTTAGCAGAAAGGGTTATTAAAAGTCAAGAAATAACTTGAAATTTGGAAAATTTGATAAGAAATATTGGGACACTTAACAATTTGGGAAGAATCTTATGCTGTAAAGACACAACGTGTCTGGAGGTCGCCATGCTCACATATACATATTATCTGGATGTTATCGTTTTATCTTGGCGGGCGACACCCTAGCGTGTGTCTTGATACACATTTTTCGCTGTTGGATAATTCTTCAATTACTTCTATGAATTTATAAATCCGACTGGAATACATATTTAAGTTCTGTAGCATTCCAAGCAGTCCCTTAAATTGGCACTTCGTATCATTCCGCTTTTTTAAAACGGGTTTGGCATCATGGAGCCGAAAGAGTAAGTAAAAGTCAAGATATAAACTTCACCAATGTTGCAACTCTTATAAAATTATTGGTAGGCTTCTAAACAAAGCCCATTGCACCAGAAATCCATGCCAAGCAAGAACGTAAAATACTAAATCCAACGACAAAAGCTAGCTAAATAAAAATTGGCGCGTAACTCGAACAAAGTCAACAAAGCTCGGCCAAATGAAAAGGTAGTTGATCTCCCATCAAGCATTGTCGATCTGTTATAACTCTCATTGAGCTTTCTCGGCTTTCGTCCGTCCTATATTGGAGTATGCCAGCCAAGTCTGGTCCCCATATCTTATCAAGGATATTTAACTCATCGAATCGATTCAGCAAGTGTTCACGAAATACATTCTGGGATTGTATCATGCACCGTCTAAGGATTCTCAGATTGGAGTCGTTGGAGATGAGGCGTCTAAAGGCTGATCTTTATCTCACATATTCTATCCAGCATAATCAGATTTCAGGAGCCACAATCTTGACTAGGGGCAATCTATTTAAATGAACGTGTGGCTAGTTTCATGCAGATATATTTTTTTTTTTTTGCAAATCGGGTTGTCTTAGCATGGAACTCTCTACCACCAGAAGGGGTCTCGATGGTTCCCTGCGGGGATTTAAAAAGGCTATTGTGGGTGTAACCTTTTCCAAGATTATGAAGTGGTTTTTTTTTTAAAGAAATGTTATGTAAGACTTAGGTTATTTTAACCTGCATTACTGTATTTTATATTTCCTAAATATTTATTTTGGGTCATTGTAATTTCGGACTACGAATAAGTGCAGGAGGTAGTGCTCCGATACTGTTTCTTTGCTGTAAATTTATTTATTATTATTACTAGTTATTACTAGTAATTTATTACTAATTATTACTAGCATAGTACCCGGCTTCGCCCGGGGATTTGTTTGACCCGTGGTTGTTTCCCAGTATTTGCTCGGTGCTGCCTGATCGTTCACTGCAACAGTCAATTTTTCTTTGTGTAAAACTCCCCCTTTCCGTCAATCCTCTCCCTCCGAAAAGCAATATCGTAATCAAATAGTGGCTGTAACATAAGCACTGCCCCGCCAACGGGCATTCCCCGTTCAGGCCCCTCCCCACTACCAGTAGCGTGCGATAAATAACTGTCCTTCGTACATGACGTCATTTAAGAGACATGCATTTGCGATAACCGCGCAGAGCAAATTGTTAGTCGAGGCAACAATGTCCCAATTTTAACTTCTTTTCAGGGCAACAACGTCCCAGTTTCAACTTCGAGCCAAAGAATTGACACACTCGCACGTTTTCATTGTTCCCCTTCCGGGGGTCGTCGTTGCGGTTGCTTCATTTCTGCTATGAGACTTTGGTTTACAATGTAAAGATTATTAACTTAAAAAAAGACACTTTCTTTGTCGTATGAAGGGTATATGGCACGCAATCCGGAGTTTAGTTCCCAAAGTTGGCTTCTCGTTGTTCTCCATTTCTCTTGTATGGCAGATTTGAAGAAAAAATCACTTCTATATTTTGGTGTACGATTATCAGTCGTAATACCGTAAGAACGTAATTTGAAATTAATAACGTTCCGGTAGTGGCGAGTATAGAATTCCGAACTGAAAAAAAATAAACACCGAGCGCTTGCAAAAAAAAAAATTAATAAATAAAAAATAAATAAATAAATAAATTAATAAAAAAAAAACAACAAGTGGGGACCGATAAAACTAAATGATGCTTAAGTAGACACAAGTGGCATTTCCAACGGCAACACCACGTTGTAAAAAACCAAGATGAAGGGACTAATGCGAAAATTATCGGATACTCAGTGGTACCACCTGGTGCATTTCGTATTTTTTTTACTCTTCAACATCTATTAGAGTTCAAACAGGGTATTGGGGGCTTGGACATGAATGAGGAGTGAGGGCAAGAGCTTCGATTTTATAATTTCGTAGGGAGAGAGGATGGTTGACGAAACCATGAGTTATTTTATCCCCAGTGGACAAGTGACCACATCGGTAAAGGCGGTATCGTAGTGACCTGGTAACAGACTGGACTGGTTCACCAGTTCGAATCCGGGTCATGCCACTCCGACGAAGCGTGAGTGCATAAAGATGCCTTACTGTATTACAGTCTTTCCAGTGTACGGTTTCGCCGAGGTCATATTTCCGATTTCCCTTTATATTATTTACAGCGATTTTTGTGTATTTGTAACTTAAACGGGGGGTCGCGATTTTCACTCCCTTTCCCCCATCAGAAGAAGAATATCTAAAGCTTTTGTGGAGTTGCCTTAAAGGGACACTCGGCCTGCCTTATAACATTCCGCCTGCCTTATAACAGTTCGCGCTGGTCGTCTTCCGCGCAAAAACGAACACAAAGGTCATCTGAGATAGTAGCTGCGGTCTTCGCAGCGAAAGAACGTAGCTGTCTCATTTGGCATTGTGCCTAATAGACGACACAGCACGAACGCATTAATCGTGTCGTCACAAACCGGTATGATTATCCTATTTTAACATCACAATTTATAATTTTCTAGGCTAGTGTCTTAATTTTGCTTCGGCGATCTATTGGAATAATTATTTTTAATTTTTACCGCATTACGCTTTTAGATTTTTGATGTCATGGTAATCATTAGCAAATTAGTACATGCACATACACAAATGAAACGTCATGGTTATTGTAAGCGCGCAAAGCATCACATAGTTACGGGTCGTTCGTAAATAAAGTTCCATTATATTCACCAGAAAATCTCCTAGACGCCACATTAAAAAAAAAAAAAGATTTTTAGCTAGGGAAAGACTAACGGTAAGAAATAGACCTTTGGGGCCGTACTTGATGTGGAGGATTGAGAAAAGTGGCGCTGGGAGGTATATCCCTTTAATATTGGACAGTATCAGCATTGTGACCTAATATACACAAGAGGAGAAACCGCCTATAGATGTTTATTTTTTTGAAATTCTGTATCATCGGTCCAAAAAAACACAAATTACAAATCTGCAGCCATTTTCTTGGGAGGTGGCAAAACGAGTTCGTCTAACCTGACTTTGAAAGTATGGGCTGAAGAACAATTCCCCCCCCCCCCTCCATCCTCCCAGGATCGACACAAATTGGCGATAAGTCTAACGTTTGGAAAATTCAAGGCCGCTCTTACTGAAGTAAGTTGAAAGTAAGACAACAGCAAGTATCATACTCTCTGAAAACGCTGTGTTCTGACAGTACACACCTCTGTGTACCAGCACAGCCAACACACGAGTTGTATGCTAGCGGTACACCGTTTGTGTAGTAACAGAACAAAGCATTTTTCTGTACAAAGCATGTCCATACCGCACTACACAAACGGTGTACTGCTGGTACACAACTCGGTGTGTTGGCTGTGCTGGTACATAGAGATGTGTACTGTCAGAACACAGGGTCCTTCAGAAAGTACAATACACATAACATACTACAGTAACTCGTGGTAATGCACAGTTACATTTCGTTGAGTGGTTTGACTCAGATTCGAACTGGTGAACCAGCCCTTCAGCACATCACTGATATGCCGCTTTTATCACCACGCCCGCTCGTTCACCGCTATTAATAGTTCGTCCACCAGCTATTAAAAAATAAATAAATAAACGGTGGACGTTGGGCGTATCGATAAGTACAGAAGTGTCAATGACTTGGTGAAAGGATGGATCGAATCCGAGTCCCTTCATTCATATGAAGCTTAAGTGTTTAAAGGTGGTTTATTATCCTACTTGATTTTTATTGTACGCTATTCTCGCTATTGGCGTTTTTTTTAGATTTACCTTTGTTTTAATTACAGCTATTTCTGGGCATTTTTTCCACTCTTACTAAAATGAATAAGTGCGTTGTTGGCTTTTCATCTATCTTGATTGAACTCAATATCTCCAAGGCTGCGAGTGCAAATGTTTAAATTGTCCTTTAACAACAACACAGGAGACCAATGGCCTTGCAACCCTAATAAGTTAATGGTGCCTTGCAAGGATATAGACCTCAGATTTAGTCAAACTTGTGATTGCCTTTCACCAACGAGGGCCGATTGGTAGGGCATTCAGTACTTCTACGAAACCTTATTATGACACTTTTTCAAGATATTCTGTCGCTATTTTATTAAAGGGACATCCGGCCTGCCTTATAACATTCCGCCTGCCTTGTAACAGCCACGCGCAGATCGCCATTCGCGCATTTACCTGCGCAAAGGTCGGCTGGGGTGGTAGCTGCGTTCCTCGCAGCGAGGAACGTAGCTGCTGTCTCGGTTGGCTTTGGGAATAGTACACGAAACAGCATCAAGTTAAAGATTGTGTCGTCACAAACCGGAATGATTCTCGTATTTTAACATTACAATTTATAATTTTCAAGACTAGTGTCTTATAATTTTGCTTCGGCAATCTATTGGAATAATTAATTTTAGTTTTTATCGCATTAGTCTTTTAGATTTTTGATCTCATGGTAATTATTAGAAAATTAGTACATGCACACACAGAGATGAAACGTCATGATTATTGTAAACGCGCAAAGGATCATATACTGCAGGACGCAGTAAATAAAGTTGACAATGAGTATTCACCAGAAAATCCCCTAGCCGCCACATTTTAAAACGGATTTTTACCGAGGGATGGATTAACGGTAAGGAAATAGACCTTTGGGGCCGTACTTGATGTGGTGGATCGAGAAAGGGAGGAATATCCCTTTAAATAAAACTGGAAAGACCGCGAAAATAAATAGTCGGAATACTCTACTTTCGTTACTACATCAATTTTAAAATGTTAGTATGAAAATTTGTAAACACAAATTTTCAAGGAAGAGCTGACAGACCATGGTGACTGACTGCGTTCATTGCAATGGTGGTGACATATAGCCTCATGCTGAACGTAACTGCTCGTGCTGATTCGCCATATTTTAATGGAAAGCATTCTTTCTAGATTTTTTTAACCGTCATTAAACATACAAAATCATCCATCCTTTTTACTCTTTTATAAAAACTACTTTTAATTCTGAAACGAATCAAAATCGTGCCCTTGCATGACTCACACATCATTAATTTTACCTCTTTTAATTAAAATTACAACTGTTCCAACACCCATCTTCCTCCACCGACGTGTAGGGTTCCCTCGTTATTACAGCGGCAGATGTGCACAGTGGTATTACGCAGTAGTTATTGCTGTGCAGACCGATTTGTTGGCAATTCCGTACAGTTAAGATTAAATTAAGTTGTGAATAAAGAGTACGCTGAGGTTGATCGGTTATTCACACCACTCCGTTCACATGATGCGGAAGGCTAAAGTTTTGGGAACGATTGTTCTTGTCTGGTGTTACTAAACACACCACTATTGTAAAAGCTAAAGCCTAAGATTGCACGGCAAAAAAAAAAAAAACCAACACTTCCACTGTCCGTATATATATATCTCTTGCGCATCATCGGACGACTTATTAAGTTTTGTTTGTTTGTTAAGTATGTGCCTTAGTCGGTCGTGAGATTAGATCCGGCGTCCACTTGGTTTGTAGCCGACCACTCCAACCACTGGGCTGTGCTTGCTCGCGCAGCTCAGAGTTCCCCGAGATTCGTCACAAGGTTTGTGGGTGCTCTCTGGGATTTAGTTATTCTTTTCCTTCAGCTCGGTGGCATCGTAAAAATCGTCTGTTGACGAACGAGATGATTTACCGACCGTGTCAGTACAATTATGGCAGCATGTCATGCGACAGAATTTAGAAAAAAACATGATATTTGAGTACAGTAGGAGTTTTTCCCTGACGTAATGCCAGAGGAGTGGGGTAGCTATGTTTACTTAGTGAGGATTCATGCAGATGTAGCATGATGCGAATGGTGTGGCTCCACCCTCCTGAAAATATTTTGGTTTTTTAATAAGATTTGAACACTATCGTATGTAATTTAATTACGGAAAGAGAAGAAAAAGGTGCCAACGTACGATCGCTCTTCATGCTTATTAATGATCTTTGTATAGGGGCGAATTTACAGGGTGTGTGTGGGGGGGGGGGGGGACAGGGGGCTACAGCCCAGGGCGGCAAATTTTGTAAAAACAAAGTTTTTAAAATGATATTAAAAAATTATAATTTTCATTTTTTAGTCAAACTGTTTTATTATAATAATAACACAGGCTGTTTTAACTTATGTATCGTGAAAAAATTTACCACGTTTGCCAGAAACCGAATAAAAACTCGAGTTTCCTTTTTAAAAACCGTGTTAATTTCCGATTTATATCGTATTTTGCGCTCTCGATCCGAGGTTAGTTTCATTCACCTAGCGTAGGCAGTAGCGGATCCAGGACGAAGCTTTAGGAGGGGCGATTTCAGTTAAACTAAGGGTTGAAATCTCTGTTTATTTGTCATAGCGGGTCTAGCTTCAGACTTTAGAGGCGGATTGGCGCGGGGGAAGGGTGGGCTTGAAGGTGATGGGAGTTTTTAGGATTTTGGAGCATTTGAGGACTTCTGCAAAGATTTTTTCATTTTACATGACCCGTAAACGAAATAGGCAATTCCTTTAAACCATCACTGTCTGTGCACAAAAGAATTCTAGGCGTAACGAATATAGGCGTACTTTGTTTACAATTTGGGGTACTGCGCAGGAAAGCCCTATCGTTGATTTTCTCCGAAGTTTTCGGCTGGTATTTTCTTATAAATTGTTTATTTTTGCTTTAGTCGTGTCTTCTTTGAGATTGATTAATTTATTTCACGCTTCTTTGTATTCTGCTTTTATCTCCCTTTTCATAAATTTGTTGCGTATATATATATATATATATATATATATATATATATATTTTTTTATCGATTCACTTTTTTAAAATTTTATTTCAATGTTGTTTTATTGTTGTTCTTCTGGCGCTTAACCTTTGATTCTGTGAGCAAAAGTGCTAGTTCAATTGTTTTACTTTGTCTGCTGCTCTCAAACCACACGCGAGCATTAGCTCTTGTGGAATGAGTGTTTGCTTTTGCGATAATTTTGTAATATGTGTTGGATGAATAAACTTACTTACTTACTTAATTACTTACTTATTTTCCCTTTTTATACCGTAAAATTCGGAAACATTTTGAAACCAAGAATTCTGTTAATTCTTTACCGATTTCTTAAATAACCACTACGATGTGTCAAATTGTAAGATTCGCAGGTAGTGAAATCACGACTTTTTAGGGTATAGCATCATTAGATCGTGGGGACTGATTCGGTTTATTAAAGGGTTTTAGGAGGGGCGATCGCTCCCACCGCCTTCTCTGGATCCGCGCCTGAGCGTAGGTGGCGCCCTCTGTGTTTGGACAGTTAATCAGACGCCTCCTCCTCCTAACACGTCACGAGGAAGTTGATGACATTAACTAAATGCAGCCATCCTCTTCTTTTCTGCGCCTGATCACTTGGTTCGGTTAACAATGAACAGATTTTTAAGACTTTTAATTAAGAGTTTATTTGAGTTGATACTTTGCGTCGCGGGGGGCGCCGGACCAAGGGAGGCGCAAACAAAGCTTTTGTGAAATAATGGAAAATAGATTGCAAGTTTTACGTAAAAAAAATGTGCAGTCAGAATGTTGGCTCCTTTGTGTTTCTTCGGCTAAAAAAAATTGTTTAACTGGTTTATTTTTTTGCTTTCTTTGCGGCTATTTGCAGAAAATTGTTGTTTAAAGCTGCTCGCTTGCTTTCTATGACTTCCCTGCATATTAAACGTTCGTTGCTTAAAGAAAAAAAAAACGCGCTTGCTTGCTTACTTGCAGAAAGCACACCCAATGTACGATAATTCATTATACAAGCCACCTTCTTGGCGTGTAGCTACGTATGCAACCGAAATCGACTTTGACGCAAATGCATGCCCTACACCATTTCTTTTGTGAAAGCCTGTACTGGGCAGAGGCGGCGTCTTTGCCTGTGTGACCCGAATCCCAGCTTCAAAGAGCGATTTAATTTTTGGCTCACCTCTATAGTTTGAAAGGAGACTGCTAAACAGTTTCCGTTCCACAGAAAACCTGGTTACATTCTGTCCAATCGCAAACGAATGTCTGTGAATGCTTAACAAGCCACGCACTAGATCCGTCCGGTGGCTGACGGACCCAATCCATGCATTTGTATGAACGTAAAACTCGTTTTCTCTTACACTAAATTTTTGACAAGAATAATAACGAATTTAAAATGACGTGCGTACGAAACCATTCGAAGAATAAATACAAACAAATCGTTTGCAAAGATTAAGCTAAGAGCGGAAGCCTTGCGCTATAGAGCAGTGACACGACGTAGTATTATCGTATATAACTCTATGCTGGAGCCTTAATGGGTTAGCTGCAAGGGGGAATGCAGAGAGAAACAGAAGGGCGTCATACTGAAGCCGATGCTG
Organism: Lithobius niger; assembly: GCA_023313725.1. Classification (NCBI taxonomy): domain Eukaryota; kingdom Metazoa; phylum Arthropoda; class Chilopoda; order Lithobiomorpha; family Lithobiidae; genus Lithobius; species Lithobius niger. Next base: position 56,783 of record JAHWFP010259286.1, on the reverse strand, counting down.
TGAAGAGTGATTTCTTAGACCTAAAACGCACGATTTTTGTTGTTGGAGAAAACAACGTTATTTTAAGCCTAAGAAACCTGCTCTTCCGTTGTTTTCCCCTCCATTTTTATGTAGTGCACCTTGTAGTTATGCCCTCCAAAACCCATACTGGTGCCAAGCTGGTGCCAATATGGCGGCAAATGTCACTGCTCTATAGAAGAAGCAACCACGGTGGTACTAATCCGGCCCGTCCTTGAGAGCAAGTAGCATACGAAACTAGATTACGCAAAATGGCCGCTAAGAGCCCCGATTCGCATCTGATTCACTTGTTGCCACTGACTCTCGGGGGAGGGCGTTAGTTACAGCCCAAAACCGAACCGAAAGGTAAATTATGCGTTCGACTTTAAAACATCCTGAGTGGCAGTGTCACAACTTAAAAAGGTAGTAAAGCTAGTTTTAAGCTAATTAAAATGTATCACTTAGAGCTATATAAAATTTTAATTTTATGTTTTAAATTGTCACTAGTTGTCAGTAGCTGTTGCGACCTGTCCCTAAAACCCGTGCGCAGCCGGCATGCAAACAACGGCTGTACTTCCGAACATTTCTCTGTCGATTTACAACGTCCTCAGCATCAATTTGTGGCAGCCATAATGTCTTACATCCCAGGATAGCTCTTAAGGGCTCGCCGGTAGTTTGACCGTAGAGAAGAAATTTTGAAACCCTAAATACGTGTCGCATTACGTCGTGCCGACAACGTCAAAATCACTCCAGCCACAATTAGCTTATATTTATGGTTATTTACGTCTTTGGCACAGCACCTTGTTGCGAATCCTGTTAGCTTGCGAATGATTACTGGGACCTATGGCCATTAAGTCTTTATCTGCATAATCTTACATAGGTGAATTTATCTGTATCTTTTGAGTTCATTTCTGTTTCCTGCTATCTAGAACCTTTTAGAAGTTTCCATTTCCCGTAATACCCTTCTTATTTCGGGGTGACCAAATAGTAAGTATTTAAGAAACGGAGCCAGCCACCCAGCTGGTCCTCTTCGATCCCTGCTAGGGCTGCTGATTAGGGGGATGATTCGCTGCTTCAGCCTGGCATGATTTCTGCTTCCTTCAATTAGGGTCCTTATGCCAGTTATGCCTTTGTTCCCAAACCTCAACTTGAGCCTTTTTCCTAAACCTAATTCAAACCTAACGTTTCAGCCCTGAAGTCCCCAAAGTAAACCTAAAGTCAGTCTATATTGTGCGCTTTCCCACATGCTTGTTCCCAACGCACTTCGCTTAGCGTAGCGTCAGATTTCAAACACTCTATTTTGGGTTTAAAATGGTTAGGGCGGGTTTATGCAACGCCTCGCCTCTGCATTCTCGCAGCTAGAAGCTGGAAATCATCTGAAATTCCAACATAGCGACGGTTTTGGCTCTCCCGCCCGCAGCGAAACGAACCGATAATTGAGTTTACAAGCAACTGAGAAAATTGTTTCGTCAGGGGGAATTCTTTATCTTACTGTCACGAATTATAAGACTGCAAGCATTTTCGCAAACGATGTCGGATTTAGCTAATCCAGGAAGCGTTGTTGTTACCATGGCAACGACAGGTGTGCCATCTCGATTAAATTCTAGCGGTGAGAATGCAAAGGCGAGTAGTTGCGTAAACGCGCCCTTATGGAGAGCAGCAAATTTCGCGCTGTTTCTCCTGCTGCCTGCTGGGTAAAATGGCCATTATCAAAGGGTCAAAGGGTTTTTAGCGAGCGTTAACCGCACCCAGTCATCTGCCCGACGAAGTCCTAAGGCCCTATGTCCCTAAGGCCATTATAGCGTCCTCATCAACAATGGTATGGTACAAAAAGATTTAAATTAGCTGTTTTCAGCAGCTGTTATCTGAAGCAATGAACCCGTCGTATCATCCCAATTTATAGTCGTTAACGAGTCCCCCTTCCTTGCTATCATGTCCTTCCTTAATCCCCTATCAATGAATTACCCTCCACAAAACTTGGTTACAGGGCAAACCAAGCCCTACACACGCACGTGTCAAGAAAAACGTGACGGTATTATTTGGGTCCAGGGGGGGTCTATTGCGAAATTTTTGCATATTGCTTTTCCATTGGGTGTTGATTTTGCTGCCTCCACTAACGTCATAATGCAGCTCAACAGCTTACGCACATGCGCACAACTCAAAACCAGACTAGAACCAGTGACGTCACACGAACAACTTAATGAGCTGGGGAATGACCAACCTTCCTATATACTATTGTCTCACACGACCTTGTTTGGCTCCAACTTAGACTACTCCTAGTAAAGAAATAGGTAGTAAGCCTTCTTTGTATACTAGACTTCATTTAAACGGCAAGGCTCGGATTCGAACCGGTTACTCAGTCCCTCATCAAATCACTCACATAGCTCCTTAACTATTGATTGGGTGATCGGTGATTTTCCACCGTCCTTTGTTCACCTCTAGAACCGAGAGGTTGTTCTTTGTGCTAGATTATGCACATTTTGGAAACTGTGACTGACGAAAATGTTGTACCAGTGTTTAAATTATTGTTGTACTTTGTTCTTTGCCTTTGTTGTCATTTATAATCCATATCATTACATTGTTTATGTATTGCCTCGTACGATTAGTTCCGTTAGTAGAAACTGGAACTAATCGTAAATAAATAACGGTTGACGAGCAAATAGCTATTAGCGAGCGCCGTCGGGTTACGAAAGGCACCTTTAGCTTGTCGCGGTGATTAGACGACAATAGAATAAACAGATGCTCACAGCGAGAATTCAAAATCCAACATGCCGAGCATTTCGGGGCTATCGAATCGAACACAAACCATCGACTGCTGGCATGCAAAAATCAGTCCGTCGTTTTGTACTGCCGTAAAAATTGTTTTCTTGTTGTCATAAATCGACGCTGCCATGCCGCACGCTTCGTACTTCCTTGAGAGGCACAAGAAGAAGATCTGCGTCCACGTCGTTGTACTGGTTATTACGCATAGACAACTCGAAAGCCGTATGTTCCGGTAAAGGCAAGAAGCAGCCAGCAGATTTAGATTTGACCAAGTAAAAGCTTGTGAGCGAGAAAATTGTCTCTGCGTAAACCCGCCCTTAAATCTATAAACTAGCGGATTTACTGATTAAGCTGTCATCTACCACCTGGCCTTTTTAATTACTCATAATGCAGCTGCATTATGCAAGTTTATAATGCAGATGCATTCTATATATACATTCATCATATATATGTCCATTCCTCGTAATGCAGATGCGTTTTGCAGCACAAAAATCTGCCTAGTTGGGCGTTGTAATCACTGTACCTAAGCACATTTTTTCCTACCGAGCCGATCCCGAGCCGAGCACTAAAAAAAATGGCTGGTTCACCGAACAGAACCGAGCCGATCAGTGCTGCCGGGTAGATCCGAGCACCTTTATTAAACAACACTAGCTAAATACCTATCAGGCTTCGAGAAACAACAAATCTTTTCACTAAAATAGTCTGGTATTACCAAAACAATGCTGCCGTTACCAAGGGCTTAGTGTAATAAAAAAGCAAAACAGCATAAAAAACATTAAAAAAAGTAGTTAATCTGCACGAAGTACCTGCAGATTTTGTTACTGTATTGAATTTAATGGCAGCCGTTCAACATTCTTCCATGCATCGACGGTAATCATCGACTGGAATTCAGCAACCTCCAGAATGAAGCTCACGTTCAATGTCCATCGTCCCCAGGTAGACGCGAGTCGCGCCGCTTGTCTCGGTTAAATGGACGTAATTGCATAATATACCGAGTATTGCCGATCATGCTCTGCTCGGTGAGAATCGGTTCGGCAGATCGAACTCGGTACAGCCTTAGTCAGTCATACGCTTCCGCACAGCTTTAATACTGTTCAACACCTTTCGTTACAAACTCTTGATGCGGCCTAGTCTCGCTACACACCAAGGACCGTAGTACTATCTCAGCGGGCCTTGCTACACACGCTTGCTGTATTTTCAGCTCCCGCGAGGTTGTAAAAAAATTAATGTAAAAAGTAATAAAGTTAATCAATATCACCATAAAAAGATTAAAATCTAGTTCAAGTACCATCCTTTCTCCTCAACCGGCAGTCATTCTGTCAAAGTCGGAGTCAAGAAGAAATTATTTCAAAATTTACTGATTATAAAAAAAAAATTCGGAAATACAAAATGCCTGAGCATTTCGATAAAAATTAAGTAGAACTTTTGTAGAGACTTTTTTCCAGTTTATATTATATCCTTCGTCATGGTATCGAATGGGACAAAAATACAACAAAAAGCACACTCCTGGGGGGGGGGGGGGGTATGGAAACAGGAGTGAGGTTTTGTACACTAGTCAAGGGGTTATCGAAACTTACATAGCAGTTCACAGTCACTCAGAATCGGCAGTAAATCTAGCAGTTTGGCCATTAACTGTTTAATTACTTAATGGTTAGTTGCAACAGTCGTAAATTAGCAAGTCTGAACCGTCATTAGTCATCCGTAATTAAGTTATAGTTTGACGATAGTTAAAATGACCGAAACAATAGATCCGATTACAACTTGGCTGCACCACGACAGTAGAGTTGGGTCGGTTCAACTCAGCTCTCTACTCCCGTGGTCGCACCGGGTCCACTCTTTTTTAATAAATACGTGTGGTCGAGAATTGTCGGACGAGTGATCACCACTAAGACAGATCGCGACATCCCATCAGTTCTTTGACTCATTTTCGAAAACGAAAAATTAAATTTTAAAGTTAAGTCGAGGGCGTATTCATGTAACACGCTCATATTGCATTCTCGCAGCTAGAAGCTAAGAGACCGCCCATATATTTACGTCACGCTTTTTGGCCTATACTTTAAGACAACCACCCACCCCTTTGCCACAAATGTCATACAATTTAAAACAACCCCCTAATAATTACATTTTGTATTGTATTTTTTTTCAAATGATTTATTGGAGGCCACGAGTTTAAATCTTTGGCGTTTTTCTGTGCATAAACGGAATTGCATCGTAACTGTTGCTTTCCACAATAATACGCCAAACAATTAAGGTGATGGGAACCCCAAAACATGATGCAAGATTGTGACGTCACATTTTGGAAACAACCCCCCCCCCTCCACCCCTGTGTCACAATTGTCACAATAAATCAACCACCCACCCAACCCCCAGAGTGTGGCGTAATATATGGACGGCCCCTAAATACCATCTGAAATTCCATCATGGCAGCGGTTTTAGCCTCTCCGGCTCACAACGAAAACAATCAATAATGTTACAATAAATAATAAATAAATGTTCGGTGCAACAGCACTCAAGTCAGGAAAGGACCCCAGGTGGTCACTGGTATCCAACCAACAAAGAACATCATTTAAGATGCGGGGCAAAGAAATGTACTTCCGGTTACTAGGGATGGCACAAAGACTGCACCAAACTTGAAACTGCCAGACCGTCCCCCCCCCCCCCCCAAACCTGTCAACCGGTAATAAAAGCAGTGTAACTTGAGAAACAAGAAGTTAACAAATGAAAAGGAGTAAAAGTAACGTTAAATCCAATAAAACGTATCCTTAGATGACCTCAAAAGTGTAAGAGCTACTAAAACGAAGCGGTGTATTAATGTGCATCAGTAGCGTTCACAGACCACCAAAAGGGTAGGGGCAACGTTTGTAAAAGGGCACGCTGAGGTTTTGTTTTTCTGGGGACTTTTTTTTTTGCTCGCCAGTATTTTTTTAAAACATTTTTTTAAGCTTGTCTCTCTATTTTACCCCTTTATGCCTCTTTCTGTCCCTTTCTTAGCCTTCTTTTTGCCCTTTTTAGGCTTCTAGGCCCTTTCTCTAGCTGTAGCACCAGCATTTATCGGTTCAGAAAACCAAAGTAGGGCATTTTTTTTCTTTACAAAAAGGGCAGGGGCAATGCTTCCCCCTGCCCCCCTCCTGTGCACGCCACTGATGTGCATAGGTAGTGCTCAGACTTTTTTAAAACTGACGATAAGTCGACCAATGACCACAATCTCTTAAAGCTATTGCCAGAGGATCCTTATACTGTTGCACTGAGCAGTGAGTTACTTCAGAAGCGACTGGGAGAATTGTTTCGTCAGAAGGAATTTTTCATGTCATTGTCACGGATCATGCGACTGAAAAAGTTGACCCAAACGATGTCAGAGATGACTCTCGCAGCGTTGTTACCACGGCAACAACGCCTTCGCCGTCGCGCTGAAATATTCAAGCAACGAATATGCAACATTCCGTAATTAGGGCGCGTTTACGCAGCGACTCGCCTTTGCATTCTCGCAGCTAGAACTCAATCGCGATGGCAAAGGTGACATTGCCATGGTAACGACGCTAAATGGATTAGCTAAATCCGACATCGTTTGAGTAAATACTTGCACTCTTATAATACTCTTGCACTCTTGCCAATAATATAAAGAATTCCTCATGACGAAACAATTTTCCTAAACGCTTCTGAACTCACGTTATTTGCTGTTTTCGTTGCGAGGCGGCAAACATAAAACCGCCTCCATGTTGGAATTTGAGGTGATTTTTAGCTTCTAGCTGCGTGAATGCAAAAGCGAGTGGTTGCATAAACGTGCCCTTACGCCCTACGGCGCATTTATGTCACATAACCGTCTCGCCGAAGAGTTATTTGCTAATCAGTCGGTATTCATTTACGATATGGTTCCAGTTTCTGCTAAATTAATGCGGCAATAGATAAAGAATTAAATGTGTTATAAATAACAACAGAGTGTAGAACAAAGTACAACAATAATTTTGAATATAGTTGCAGCATTGTCGTCATTTCTCGCTACTGCCAAATTTTTACGCAAAGATCATCTTCTAGTGGTGATCAAATGACAGTGATCCCAACATCTATGGAACAGTACCAGAAAGACACAAACGGTTTTCACCATTAGATTTGGCGTCTAAAAATTAGTAATAAGGAGTTTAAAAAAAAGAACGGAAGTTTATGAAGCGGAAGTGGCCCGAAAGCGACGGAAGTGGACAGATGACTGGTTGCGACTAGGTAGCCGCGGCAGCAGCTTGTCATGCGTCAAATCTTAAATGGACGTTAATTACTGATTAAGTTTTGTCTGAGGAACTTCGTTTTCGTTAAGTCGGGTTGATTAGCCGTCAGTTACAGTCAGTTAATTATTACTATACTGAGGCTTGTGCAATTTGATGATAGTCTTGAGGCATGTAGTAGGAGGTTTGGAAGCTATTGATGGTTAAGGGAATCTCGCTCTTGTGCTCAAGTCGATTGTGGCACGTCAAAGATCCTGGGTTTTCCTCTTGGATTTCTCCAGCTGAATTGTCCCTCTCATCGTCTACTGTATGTAGTATGGTTTGGGTTTATCTCCAAACAAAACATAAAGCAAAACAAAACTCGTTTTTGTCGATTTCCACTCCGCAATAGAGCAGTGACATTTCCGCCATATTGGCTCCAAGTATGGGTTTTGGAGGGCATAACTACAAGGTGCACTACATAAAAATGGAGGGGGAAAACAACGGAAGAGCGGATTTCTTAGGCTTAAAATAACGTTGTTTTCTCCAACAACAAAAATCACGCGTTTTAGGACTAAGAAATCACTCTTAACAGCATCGGCTTCAGCATGACGCCCTTCTGTTTCTCTCCGCAGTGCCCCTTGCAGCTAACCCATTAAGGCTCCCACATAGAGTTATATACAATAATACTACGTCGTGTCACTGCTTCATTCACAAAACAGAAAGACGTATTCTGGCCGCCATGTTGTTTAAATCTGGGAACTGAATCCATGAAAGCTGTCTGCAAGGTGGACATGAACGCATCAAAGTAAAAATATCCTGTTCAAACAGTTCACACGGATAGGTACCATTTCAGTGGATTTACGTGCATTTAAAGGACGATGACTAAATTTAGGGCATCACGATTATCGAATTCGTCTCGTTACTTCGGATTTGCTTTACATCGTGCGCTGTAGTTTATGGTTCGACCTCTAGTCATCGCTGGGTGAAGTCTTAACGTCAACTGATTTGACAATTTGTCTAACGAATAATATTATTAACGTCTGACAATTTTTAAATTAATCAGATGTATTAATTTGAATTCTAACTATTCTAATCTTCAATAGCCCTACTTATGGCATCCCCAAATTCCCAAAATCGCTTGTCAAATTGTACTTACTTACGAACTTAAATCCAGAAATAGAGTGTGGAAGGTATGACGTCATAATGCCGCGGGCAGGGTTCGTACACGGTCTTGAATTCCTTCCTTGAAAAGCTTAAATTTGAAAACCGATAATTCAGGGCTTGAAAAACCTTGAAAACTAATTTTTGTTGTCTGAGCCTTAAAACGGCCTTAAGTTTTATGAGTGTACTGTGTTTGCAATGAGTAGAAATGCTTTGTCAGCCGAAGCCATTTTATCCTGTAATCAGTGCTTCACTGAGACTTGACTGGAGACAGAAAACTGAAAAATAGGTGCCATGCAGTGCAAGCATTTTTGCCGGAAGGGCTGCTGAGCACTTTCTGTTAGTTGATGTATTATAGTGTCCACAGCCTATCTTGAGTTCGCCCCACAATGAACACAAATAATCGTTTGTATGATATAGTAGCAGAGTGCCTTGCTGATATCCGAAATAGTTACAAAAACAATGGCGGCCGCCGATTAAAGCAATCCTCTCCAGGAAGACGTAGCCGATCGTAACATACCAGCAGGACTGAAGATACGCTGCGAACACTTTAGGCTTTGATGTATTCCTCCTTGTCCACAGGTGGGACCGGGGGGGGGGGGGGGCATAATGTTCGTCATTGTTTATTACGACGGTTATGCTTCATACTGCAAAGTAGGAACACAACGGTGCTAACAACGAGAGCTGCTGGAATATTGGAATTGAAAGGTAATTTTTATAGTTTACTAGCGCCATGGCTTCTGTTGGGAGCGCCTCAAACCTACATTATATATTATTATATTTCTTTTTTCGTAGGAGCCACGAAATTAATTGTAAATTTGCTTTGAAAGGCCCTGAAAACGCCTTGAAAATGGTTTCGTCTTTAATGTACGAATCCTGCGTGGGAATAGCGCCACATGCGACAGTACACCGCGAGCATAAGGCCGTAGTAAAAATGCCGTTCCATGAAAAACACCGAACCCACTAAGTAAAGGCTCCGCACTGCAAATAACGCCGTAATGCAGTATGCCGAAAAAAAAAGGGGGGGGGGGGTATAACTTAAAGGTTGCCAGAGCAAACGTTTAATTAAACTAATTATTTAATAATCATTTAATAAAATTAAACCATTTAATTTAATAAAAACACTGAAGATTTACAAAACTTTTGCAAAACGTTAAAGAAAACCATTTCGTTGTTTAAAGGTTTGTGGTTTTCTGTACCTCCCCCTCCGATCATGCTTTTTTTTTTCTTACGTGGTCGGTCACTTCCCTGTCGTCATCACGTCCCTCCTTATTGTCAAGGTAAGAATTTATTTGGTTTTCAAACCAATTTTTGTAGTTTAAATTTCAAAACCTGTTCCTCTTAGGTCCCCACCTGATATGCCCGACCCTTCGACCCCCAAACTGTTCCTGCTAACAACGTTGTCATACTAGCTTCTTAAATCCACCACGGGACCACTTTACGAAATTGTTACGGCATTACTGTATTGCTTCGTTATTTGCAATGCGGCATTAGGGCGCGTTTACGCAACAAGTCATTCTCGCTCGCCGAATGCTATATTTGCTAGTCAACCGTTATTTATGTATTATTAGCTTCCCGTTGCTACTAAATGAATTTGGTAATAGATAACAAATTGTATGTATTATAAATAACAACACGGATAAAGAACAAAGAGCTGCAGTAATTTTAAACATTGCGTCAAGATTGTTGTCATTTTACGCTATTTCCAAAATTTGCCATTCTCCCTTAAAGTACGGCTTCTAGCAATGATCAAACGTCGGTAGAATAAATAGCTTCTCGCAGCGAGAATTCAAAATCCAACATGGCGTCCATTTCGTGGCTATCGAATCGAAGAGTAACCATCGAATACCGGCATACAAAAAACAGTCCGTCGTCTTGTACTGCAGTAATTTGCACGTGGATTTACTTCTTTTTTGTCTTGTTCGTAATTTTTTCGCAACCGTAAACCCTGTAATGCCCTACGGGCGATTGGATTTTGTTAATAAAGTTAAAGTAAAAATTATTTTCTTGTTGTCATAAATCGACGCTCAAATGTTGTAAGCATCGCACGCCGTGTCACGAGGCACGAGGAGAAGATTTGCGTCTGCGTCGTTGCCATGGTTACTAATACGGATAGACAACTCGAAAGCCGCATACTCCGGTAAAGGAGAGAAGCAGCCATCAGATTTAGTATTGATCAAGTAAAAGCTAGTAAGCGAGAAAACTGTCGTTGCGTAAACGAGCCCTTATTGTGTACGGCGATAATGCTAGCGGCGATTTTTCACGTGCGGTGTTTTCACTTAATGGCATTTTGAATTGCGGCGTTATTTCCGCCACATATTGTCGTACGTACGGCGTTGTTCCCATGGCGTGTTGACGTAGAACTAGTGTGGAAATTTGAAATTAAAATTTTGAACGATTTGAGGATTGCTCCCTGATACTTCACCTACAAATTAATTTTTTTCAGAAAAGTTGATTGGTGAGAAGCTATGCTTTCCACCTGCACGCTTCACTAAAACGTTCATAGAACATATCAGGGTGTTGTACGCCTATTCAGCCTCCCTCTTCATTTGCCCTCCCCTCCCCTCTCCCCACCGACGCTAGCTAACGGCCTTGTCAGCGTCTTTATACTAGAAACAAATTTAAAAAGAAGGAATAGTAGCATTAATTTACGATGCGAATGTCATTGTGTGCTCTTAAGAGTTTTATCTCAAGACCCCGAGTTGGTCTGGTCTGTGCGTCGCCCATCTTATCTCAAAGAGGATGCGGTTACGCACTCGTCAGCGCGTTCCGGGTCATCCAAAAGAGCGGGAAAAAACAACGAAGAGCGCGAGCCAAATAAATAATAATAAAAAAAATATTTAAAAAACAACTACGTTTTTTGTGCCCTAGTCTCTTGCCCGTGTCACGGCTTGTGATTTAAATGTGCACATCTGCACTTATCTCGCATGCTCTAACACCCGAAAACATCATAGCTAAATAATGTTTGTTGTGTACTAACGTTAATTCATGTGGCAGGTTAGCAGGCACTCTTGTCAGTGTCGAGTTTAGCATTTTGGTCTATAGTGTCCGCGGCCTATCTTAATTGAGTTCTTCGCAGAACGAACACAGATAATCGATTGTACGTTTTCAGTAGCAGCGTGCCTTGTTGATATCCAAGATGATTGCAAAAAACAATGGCGGCCATCGATTAAAGCCACCCCCTCCAGGAAGACGTAGCCGCTCACAAAATACTTGCAGAACTCAAGAAACGCCACGCACACAAAAGCGCATTGGCGGTCCGGGTTCAACTCCTCGGATTCACGGTGGCACGTGAATTTTCTCGTCATTATTGCTGCTCACTTGTCATCCCCAGCCGTTCACAAAATTGGCTCCACGATGTTGGAAGAAATTAGGCTACTGGGAAGACATTAGATTCACACGGTGTGGCTAAGTGGACTAAATCCATAACCTCATCCCTAAATTCCAGTCAGCCATAACTTTCAGACTTATCACATTCGTGTATTTGGATAGAATAGCTGGAACCATGGCAACAGAACGAAGGGTCCTGGTACTTCGCTGTGTCGCCCAGATTGGGACCCTCCAGGTGCGTAAGTTCCGGATGATAACAGCGGTTCCAGGCGCGCTACGTCTCTGTTTTGCTAGCTTCCTGTTATACTTGGCTAAACTGTAATCCATAAGAAGGTTGATTATCATCCACTGCTGATTTTTGTTATCATTGTGCTTCATTGTAATAATTATATCGAAATCCGCATTATGTCATCGTTGCTAATTGTCAGTCCAGGATTTGTAACATACACACATATTGTGTGCTCCACTTCGAGCAATGTTCTCCGTAACCACGAACTACCTAATTGCTAATGGCGATGGTTTTAGAATTCATTGTAATCTTAACTTTCGACGCAAGTATTTGCTAGTCCTACTCTCGACCTTATAATTTGAATTCTAACTATTCTAATCTTCAGTAGCCTTACTTCACTTACTTATTTGGGGATTAATCCTCCATCTGGTTTAAAATAATCCGTCTGATTGTTGCCGCTTTAACTGGCGGGCAAGAATAACCCATACTTCACTCTGGTAATTCAATAAACAGAACCATGCATCGGCCTCATGTTAATACCATGCTTTTATTTACCAACACTTTGGTTAGTGAAGTATCTGAAAATAATTACTTGCATCAACTCTTAATTATGGTTGATGCAGTAAAAAAAAAAATGGTGCATTGGCTGTGAACCGAACCCGGGCTACCGGCTTGGCAGGCGAGTATTCGACCACAAAACCACAGACAGACATTTCCATTGCAATGACTTAAAATGCAGTGAAGTCATTTCCGTTGCAATGAAGTAAACAATTTGATAAATGGCGTGCAAACATTGTGCGTACTCCACAACGGCGAGCTCACACAACCTAATTATTGTCGCTAGCCTACCACTTGAATGACCATTGTGTTAAGTCTCATGCAAAAACGAAAATAAGTCCAGCGACAAAAAGCGAGGTTGTGTGGGTTCCCTGGAGCCCCAGACACAGCGTGCCAAGCCAGTAGATAGCGTCCTTGGCCTACAAGTAAGAGGACACGAGCTTTGCATTCTCACAGCTAGAAGCCTAGAAATCATTGGAAATTCCAATACGACGACCTTTTTGGCTCTGCCGGATCTCAACGAAAACAGTCAATAATGAGAGTTCGTTGGCAACTGGAAAAATTGTTTCGGCAGAATGAATTCTTCATCTTATTGCCCACGGATCATTCGACTGGAAGTATTGACCCAAACGATGCTATATATAGCTAATCCAGGTGTCGTTGTCACCATGGTTGCGTCACCCTCGCCATCACGACTGTTGTTGTTGTTGTTTGTTTCTAGGGAGCACGAACCCAAACTGAGTTCAGGGAACCCCAACAACGGATGGGAATGGCAGAATAGATTCCCGTAAACGACAATAAGGACTCGTTTACGCAACGACAGTTTTCTCGCTCACTAGCTTTTACTTGGTCAATACTAAATCTGATGGCTGCTTCTCGCCTTTACCAAAGTATGCGGCTTTCGAGTTGTCTATGCGTATTAGTAACCATGGCAACGACGCAGACGCAAATCTTCTCCTCGTGCTTCGTGACACGGCGTACGATGCTTGCAACATTTGAGCGTCGATTTATGACAACAAGAAAACAATTTTTACTGCAGTAAAAGACGACGGAATGGTTTTTGTATGGCGGCATTCGATGGTTTGTCTTCTATTCGATAGCCACGAAATGGACGCCATGTTGGATTCTCGCTGCGAGAAGCTATTTATTCTACCGACGTTTGATCATTGCTAGAAGCTGTACTTTGAGGGAGAATAGCAAATTTCGGAAAAAGCGTGAAATGACAACAATCTTGTAGCAATGTTCAAAATCACTGTAGCACTTTGTTCTTTGTCCGTGTTGTTATTTATAATACATACAGTTTGTTATCTATTAGCGCATTCATTTAGTAGCAACGGGAAACTAATCATAAACAAATAACGGTTGACTAGCAAATAGCTTTCGGCGAGCGAGAAGGCCTTTTTGCGTAAACGCGCCCTAATTCTGGAATCTATTCGAGTGAATGAAAAGTTACCTTGTACTTCCTTTTATACATGTGCAAATTAAAAGGGATCAAGGGATCACTCCTTGCACAAGAAAACCATGCATCGTGTAAATACCTGGTTCAAACCTGAACGAGCGAGGAATAGTTAAAATTGATCTCGACCTCTTATCCTTGAGAAAAACTTATTTCTCAATCGCCTTGTTCATAAACATAAACGCATCGTGCAATATGTATAGATTCATGAGCACCATGGGTTTCCCGTATAGGTATAAAGTAGCTGTTGACGACTGATCATGCAATACCTGTGTTTGGGGCAGATGATCAGGGCCCCCACCAGCTCTACTGGGTCCTGGCTTAACGTACTTTGCATGCATCCCGGGTCTGTACATGGACAGAGAGAAGAAAATTGATGAATATAAGTTTTAGTTGCAAGAATACAAAGAGAGATTGCGAAGTCGAAGATTGCGCGTAAAGGTTATTTCAGAAAGGGTCACTGCAAACCCCCTCGATGGTCAATCCAAACACCCGACGCCAGTGACGAAAAAGCTAACTTTGCGTGGGGCGGGGGGAACTCCGAGCACAGCGTGCCTACTGCGACCGAGTATATAAACAAAGACGCATCGTAGCGTTCGGGGACTGCAGCAAAGTCAAGCGTGCAGCCATCTTAAACGAATTTCACAAGTTATTAAGTCATTATGTAGCCGGGAATCGAGCCCGGATTTTCCGATTACATTGCTTTAGCCGCTAAGCGACCATGACATTATTCATATTACCGCATACTGGCCTCATGAGCTTTAACAGGAGATGATAAATGCAGTGGGAGTGTCCATGCTGTAACTGTCGCTTCACAGTCCATCCCTTGTCGCAAGGTCGTGTGAGATAGAAGCTGTAGGTTGTATCGACAGGGTTCGTTGCATGCAGCACGATTGGTTCGGGGGTTTCGCATCGGTTGGACCGGGCAAGAGAGACTCCAGAGGGGTCCGACAATCCCGGAAACAGCGTACGACATTGGCAAATCCGAAATCACTACAATAGATTTCCAGATTTGCAGGGATTTGCAAGATTTGTAAAGTTGGTGCGTCCACGTGCACCAGGACCAGGAAGCAATCGGTAAAGGTTAACGATATATCGGTTCTAAATCTGCGTTTCAAAACGGTCGATAGGTGGCAAAAAAAGCGCCGGTAATGTTGTTGGGCCTTACCGCTGGCTCGTTAGACTTAGTCGCTTTCTCCCTGGTACACGAGGATGCACCAACTTTACACTCAGTAATTAAGGAGGCACGTGGTTTATTTGTTTCATTAGAAAAAACGTATTTATTTGTCCCTTCGCTTGTTGAAAGTAAGGGCGAGACAGAACTAGATAGCGGTAAATGGCTAGTGTAGATACTGCAGTCTGTTATTTGGTGGCAAACCCCCTTTAACGTCGAATTTCTCCTCAGCGTTAGCTTTGAATGATTATATGCCTTTCACTGGGCAGATGCCTAGCTAAACCTGTGTGCGAGTTTACCCCCACAAACTCAATCTCTCGATTTCTTGCCTTATACGCGTAGCAATAAATCGAAAATCTAAACTTAGAAAAGACCATTTATTCCTACCTTATGATCTAATAAAAACGGAAAAATGAATACTGAATATAATTTAGTGAAAAACGTCAAAAAATGAAGAACTATTGGATTAATACTATTGATATGGATTAAGAATGGGTAGAGGAGTTTTTTCTGGTGGGTTAAATTGTTGACGAAGAAGTTTAAAGGGAATAAAAATGGGATTGCTAAATTAATAAAATAATTATGTATTAACGTAGGTTTTTGAACTGAAATGTGTTCAATTATTTAAAATATTTGTTGTGGAGGCAGTTACGTTTGTTACGTACTGTAAAAAATGTGGGTTATTTTTCATTATCAATGTAATGTGTTGTCACAAATAAGTGTGAATTCACTTTCGTGACATCTTTCGTTAATTAATTAAAAAAAATTACTCAGGGCACCGTAGAAACCCCCCCCCCCTCCCTAGTACCGGACGGGTCCACAAGATGAGCGACCGCGGAATGAAAGGGGGTTTGATTTGAATTAATCCTGGGCACTCCACTACCTTCCCGTGTACAAGCGAAACAATCTAGCTAAATCAAGGACCTCTCTCTCAATGCGTTATGGTTTCCCTGCACCGCTCTCTCGTAAGTGCGTGAAGTTCATGTCGGATTTATTATCCTCAGACTCAGCTTTGGACAGTTGTATGCTCTTCACCTGGGTGGGTGCCTAGCCAAACCTGTGTGGGAGTTAGGGCAAATAGTTTTGTCGCGGGCGAGAAAATGTTGTTGGCTGAATGCGCCCTAAAGTGACAGAAATTGTTGGTTATTAACACAATTACTCGAGAACGACAAACGGACAACTTAAAAAAAAAAGCCTCAAAACTATAAATAGAAAGAAGGAAGTAGAAAAGACTACCGGATTTAAGGAATATTATAGTTAATTTCTGCAAAATTACTGTGTTTGAACAACTTCCAATGCTTCCGAATAAAAAGAATAAAAAAATGAACCCGAGAGCCGGCAACATTGAGTAGCCTTGTCAGAAGACAATATACAGGGTGATTACAAAAGCAATAGACAACTTGAAGCGTTTATTAAACGAAAACTATACCACTTACCGATAAACGGTTTTCACCGTGACGTTTTGCAAGTCAGCTAGTCATAGATGTTCAATAGGTGCTCCGTTAGTCACACGTACACATCCATGTAATAATCAAATTCCTGCAAAACACACTTTAGCATATCCTCGTCAATTCATCAACTGCTACTGTTATCCGTTGCTTACGAAGAAGTTTTTTTTTTATTCAAAATTTTGATGAGCCTTATGTCAGCCGAAGCAATTAATGGTTGTATGGCTGAACTGGCTCAATTTTGAACATTACCAGATTTTTTTAGAGAAGAAGAAATCTGGTAAAGGGAGGTGCCAGCCCGGGGATTCGACCCGGGAAACCTCCGATCATCGTCGGGGCCGAAAGATTGTCCAGAATTAGCCAGAATACATCCTATAGCTACTGAAGGAGCATGGTAGCCTCTCACGCTACACTGGGCGGCCGTCCTTGCGTGGACTTTGCCAAGATCCCCTTTCCAGGGGTTCGACCAGATCCGCAAACCTCCTGCAACCAGGCTGAGCTCTCTCACTGCTCAGCCACGATGACCAGTATAGGTTGCCTGGAAGGGGAGGAATGAAAACCTATCTTTGACATGACCCCATTAAAGAGAAGCCACATGGTGTTCGATCAAGATTTCGAGGATATGTGCAGAGGAAGTTTTGCTTAATTCAAGCACACAAAACGCCTTCTCTGTAGAAATTGTGGCCATCTTGCAGAATTAGTCAAGTGACGTTCACGTAACGCGCGTTCGAAAACTACCACCTCTGTGAGAAACTTAAAAAAAAAATAGGTCCCCGAAAAAAAAATCTCAGCGTGCCCTTTTACAAATCCCTGTTCTCACCCTCCCGCATTTTTCACGGGATGAAGTTTATTTTTATTGTGTTAACTTAACACATTTTTGTATTTTTTTACTCCACATTTTAATTATAAGCAACAACGTAAAAGGATAGAGGACGTCGAAGCTCGTTCCTGACTGCTACTTGGCACTTGGCAACCGATTTAAGACTGGTTGGTGGTTGAAATGCAAGCTTAGCCTTCCACTCCAATCCCTGACTTCAATACTGGCACTTGCTTTCGACCCTAATAATTTGAACTTTATTTTCGCAATACTGTCCCTAACTTCTACTGTTCTTTTAGCTTAATTGTTGGCGGAGCGAGCGAGCGAAACGTAGCCCATAACGGATACCAAATTGCAAAATGTTGGTTGGTTGTTCAGTTGGTTTCACTTTTGTAGTCTGGGTGGAGCCCAAACGAAAGGTCAGATTGGAATAAAATTTGGTACATCGCTTTATACCCCAAAAGTATTGCTGAGCCAAACTTTGCCGCAAATCGAACTATTATTATAATAAAGTCAATTTAGCCTGCAAGTACGCAAAGATGGAATCGGAAGGGGAGTGAGCCACTAACACCGATCCAGGATGAAAGTTAAGAAGAACGAGAAAATCAGACGGGCCATAATTCATAATTACAAAATCTTTCATTTGTAATTATGAAAGAAATTACAATTTTTCGAATTTATTTCTGACACTCACCATTGTAAATTTGGGATCCTGAATTGTTAAGGAATTCCGACAAAGCATACACCGTGCTGGTAGTAGTCAAGTGAACTTTAGAAAACGCGACAAATTAAATTTTGGTTACTTTTTTCTAGCTAATAAATAACCTTTTTCGACGTAATTCAATGAAATAATAACATTTGATCATTATATTTAACCACTACAGGAAGAAACGCAGTCATAAAAAACAAAAGGATTCCATTAACGACACACATTAGTTTCATTTGAAAAAAAAAAAAACGCTTGGAGAAATTCACTTCAGTACGGCGGCAATAGTTGTTTACACTAGCGATGGGAATCCTCAATATGAAACCTCAAAACGTTATATCAAGGTGAAGTGGTAAATATATGACGAAATTATAGAACAGACGACGTGTTTAAGCCACATCACGAAAAAATAATATGCCTGCCTCTAATAGTTTAAAGATTCCTCGTTGCCACGGTAATGTGCAGTCTCGAAACCGAAACCGTGTTGCATGGAGGTATAGGCCTAACCTCGAACCTGAATGTTGTAAGCTGCTACTTACGAAATAAAATTACGAGATAAAAATAGGCTTAAAACCTAGAACTAGGCGTAAAAGCTAACACGTTTTTTACGTACAATTGTGATGGTTATTACTTGTTTTTTTTTTTTTTTTATATATAATAGAGATCGCTGTTGCAGTTGGTGGTAGAGGTGTGCGCCTCAACATTTTTGATGGTGCAAGTGTGAAGTTTTTTTTTACCTGCGGCAGCATTGTGAACCTTTTAAATCTGAACTATCGTAATGATGGTTGTTTGGCTTGCAATTAAATGCCTTATTCTTAATTTTTTAATATACGGACTACACTTTGCACAGCAGTTGTTGTAAACAATGTATGAATTATTGGCGGCGGCAGCTCAGACAGCGGTGGCTGTATGTACCGTTTTATTTTTAGTTGGCGGTGAGGGTGTGGGCTGTGTAAAGAGGCTACAAAATGCTGGAGCAAACGAATGTCTATTAAACTTAATATATGTAGTTTAGGCCTATATTTGAAAGAAAAAAGCTAAAATAAGAAAATGCCAGCAAAAAGCAGCAGTACGTCACACCAAAAGGCAAAGAGTTCAACGTAGCCGAGTGAGTGTTGCACCAAGATTTTTTAGAAGCATTAACAAATCATTACAATAAAAACTAAATATAAGTTTGAAATAAAGGTCTGTTCGCTCCGCCTACAATAAGCCCAAAGACTGTTTCCTAGTTTAGGATCATCATACAGTGAATTATATCTCAGTCTTATTTGCCGTTAACGACTGGTGGGCGAGGAATACGCAAGCATATTTCAGGAAATTCAACAATTGATTCCAGTTTTTCCACCGCAGTGAGTCACCTAACACTGTCGGCATGAAACGAGGAAAAGAGACGTGTTCGAGGGCGGATCTAAAGGAGGGACCTAAGGGGGCTGCGGCCCTCTCCTAGACAAATAAAAAGTTGACGAAATCTTTGAGAAAAACGAGAAAAATTTTCGATGCATTCGGCAACTGCGAAATTGCGAAACAAATGCACGAAAACGTAGAAAAATCATCATGCGGCACCCTCAAGACTTCGTTCTGAATCCGCCCTTGCGCTGTTTTTTTATCGTCAGTCAGCGAACCCTCTGACGTAGGATTCACTGTGGAAGTATTGGTACTGATGGAAATTAGTTTGTGATGCTTGAGACCGTGACTTTACACTGGTACGGTGGAAGTATATTTTACCGGTAGACAATGGCAGATCTAAGGGAGGGGCGAGGGGGCTGCGGCCCCTCATCTAAACCAAATAAACTTGGAAAAAATTGCCGAACGCATCGAACACGTCAATTTTTCTCGTTTCATGCAGTGTTAGATGCATCCATGCAGCAATAAAAGAGATGCTATCTCGGCTGCAGAAACAAGATTGTTGCTTCCCACCTGTTAAAATTACAGCCAAATTGTGAGGGAAAAGGAACAGCTAATTAGTGAATTGCTTTTAAACCTTGCCAGGGAAAGAAAAGCACGGTTTATTAATTTCGATTGCCAATAAATCCTTGATGATAACGTGTTTGCAGCAATTTGAACGATTATGGCAAACCCCCGGGGGGATGGAAGCGGCAATTTTTTTCACAGCATGCACGGCTGTAACTCGCTGTCTACCAATCCGCTAAGGTAACTGTGTCGTCTACCACTATAACATACGTGTGACGTAGGCTTTTACCAAACTGCCACAGGTGCTGCACCACTACACGGAAACGAAACGCCGAACCGCCACATTTTATGTAAACGCTCTTAGCGTCTAGCTTTGCTCTTATTTGTCCTGTGCTGTCAGCACCACACGTTAGCCTGCCGTCTGGTTTAGACTTCTTTCTCTTAATTTTTAAAAGGACATACCTTCTCATATATTCGTGCATCCTGCGTGAAATGGCTTTCGTAACATTTACATACGTTAGAGTGAATGTAGAAAAACTGTTTCTCAAGAGGGAGAAATAGGAAAATGAATGCCTTTGCAACATTTATGCGCGTCTGAAGTAATGTTGCAATACTGAGCCATACAGGAAAAGCCAACCGGGAGTAATGTACCTTTAACACATAGTAAGGTACAAAACTGACTGGGTTCATCTACACAACCATTAGTTTGCTTCAGTTGGGTAAGGCTCAGAGAAATTAATTTAAAAAAAAAAACCGTTTTGGTAGTCCCTGGCTTTCCTGTTGCTTTTAAACGCACTTACTTTCTCGGAAAGTTTATTTGGTTGTCGGTTCGAGTCTTTTTAACACAACCAGTCTGACCGACCATCTAATTCACAATTTCACTTCACAGAAGTTGACATAATAAATGAACGAATGAAGTGACGGCAGGGGCTTTGAGCACTTCACTTCTTTACGCCGTTGTTAGGATCTGCAGAATTTCCCTTTCGCCGAGGAGTTGAAAAAGACGCTTTCATTTGTGCCCACGAAAAGGCTGTTTTCACAGAATTCTGGTGCCTCGCTTAAAGCATTCTGTCGGACATCAATAATTTTCCAAGGACCTGTGTTCATCAAAGAAGCCGTTCTCAACGAACCATTGGAATTAAACATGTCAAGCACGCAAAAGTTGATAGAAAAGGAAAATTACAATAAAAGGTAGAGCGAAACTGTAAAGAATGAAAGGCCCCTACAGGAAACAGACTTGCATCTTTAAGGAGGAGTTATAAGAATTCACGGAGCACTTTCGCTTATTGCGTGGTCCCATTTTAATTAACATAATGTATTCTTTCGTACCCAGCATAGATTTTTAAACGATTGCATGTAGGCGAACAGTTTTTTTTTCTTACCGCCTTAATTTTTAAGAAAATATCAGCGTTAAACAGCGGTAATTCCAATAACCTATTTTGCCCTAAAATGTGTTCCATATAAGGTTATGGAACGCATTGTTCGCGATGTTATGTTCACTTTTATCTATGAAAATAATATTCTGTCTCTTGACCAATTCGGTTTTGCTCCTGGTAAATTAACCTGCACTCTGAAAGTGCTCTCGGTTCTGGAGCAGTGTGCTAGTTGCGTGGTTGATGGCATTCAGGTGGATGTTCTTTACGTTGATTTTTCCAAGGCGTTTGAGTCTCTGGTAGACACCAAGCTTATTGCGAAACTTAATCGTTACGGCTTCAGAAGTCGGCTACTGAAGTGGATTTCAGAATTTGTTTGTAATTCTAGTCAGTCCGTGGTGGTGGGTAAAGCCTCTTCTTCTTTGTCCCCTGTCAACAGTGGTGTTCCCCAGTGTTCAGCGTTGGGACCTCTGCTGTTTATTCTTTTTATTTCACCATCTTCTTCCTGAAAACAAATATATTAAGGAGTATTTTTGACAAGCTTAAGCTAAATAGGTGTGAAAGAAAGAAATACATGCGAAAAACAACCCCAGTAAGGTGGACTTGCCGTGAAACCCACGTGGTGTGCTAATTTCCATAACCCGCGTCTTTCTCACCAGGTGGAAAGACGTAGTTTGCTGTTTCACCTCCCGTATTTGCATTTTCTGAAAGGGAATAGCTGGTGAGTGTTTTATTCTTTTAAAATTTAAAATTTTGTGGTTTCAGCAATTTATATGTTGGGTGTGACACGGCAATTTATGCTATGACTTAGTTTTATACAAACCTGATGACGGAGTAGATTTAATTCCGAAATGTTGTGAGTTTTTAATGTTTGTGCACTTCCTGGCTTTATTGGTTTTTTTTTTAAATCTGCACAGGTGCCTTAAGTTGTCAACTCTTTTTATTAACAACCTCACCACAACCCAATGAATCTGTAGATCTGAAAAAAGTTTGTGAATGATGTGCTCTAAAATTGCTGATTCAACTTCGTCTGAACTTAGTGGAGCTAGTAGTGAGCTGGTTTGCTGGACAAATAATTGGAAGCTACCCTTTGCTCCAACTAAATGCAACTTTTTCATGTTGGCCGATCAAACGAATGCCATGAGTAGGCCCTTTTTCCAGGACAAAAGCTCCAAAGACTAAGCTCATAAAGGATCATTGAGTTTGGGTCTCAAGTGACCTTAAATCTGGACTCCACTGTAGGCTTATAGTACAGAAAACGTCAGAAAGCTGCTAACATTAAAAAAAGGTTTTTACTTCTGGAAAAAAAAAGATCTTAGTATGGGCATTTAAAGTCTCTGTTCGGCCTCTACTTGAGTACTCTAACCCCATTTGGTCGCCTTACTAAGTAGGTGACATTGACACACTGGAATCGGTTCAGAGACATTTTGCCAAGTATCTTCCAGTTCTCCAGAACAAGTCGTATTCTAAATCTGGAGTTACTTGAACTAAGACGACTCCGTACTGACCACTATCTCATTTTTTATTTACTGCACGGCTTCGTGGACTATGATTTTTCTGCGTTTTGTGGTCTGTCTAAATTGTTGCTTAGATTTTATATTTGGTGCATTGCAAGTTGGTCCCCGCATTTTTTTTGGCTTGTGTTCTGTTTTGAGAACGTTGATGTGGCTTCGGAGGGTGTTTTATTTTTGCTTTAATGATTATGTTTTATTTTTTATACTTTAGTCTTATCAGTGACTCAGATTTTTGTAGCCGATGATTTAAAAAATTGTATTCATTGTCTTAACCGTATTAGTTCGGTAGCCAGCACGAAAACCCAAAAGATTTTATCACTATGTTTAGTCATTACTTCAAGTTTACATTTTTTATTTTATTGCATGTACATACTTTCCTTTTCCCATGCTTACCTCTCTGAGGGACTGCCGATGTCGTCGGGAACAATGGATACAATTAATGCTGACTCATGGAGCTGTTCTGTTTCCACTCAAGTTCCGACGGAAGCCCACTGAGATAGGTCTGTTGACTGTGAGTATCTCAAGCCTCCGACGGCCTTAGCTGGCCAGTACTGTCGGCCGTCAGACGCTTGAGCTACTCACAGCCAACATAGCTATCTCAGTGGGCTTCCGTCGGAACTTGAGTCGAAACAGAACAGCTCAATCGGTCGGCATTAATTTCGCTTGTTCTGCGCGAAACAACGGCGGTACCCATTACGTGTTTTGGCGATGCAGTAATTAAATTGTTGTATCGGACGTACGTAACGCATTCCTACCGCAGTTCTAATTGTGTTTAGTTATTAAAGACGGGAAAGCCAAAGGCTCACAAGAAATAACTAAATACAGATGCAAACCTATTTGCCTTTTGGACTTATATGTCAGACTGCCTGAGCGGGGAATCGAACCCAGGACCTTTGAAACCAAAGGCCAAGGTCCTACACCTGAGCCAGCCTGAGCCAGACTGACACGGCTAAAAGGAAACGTCCATAGGCAACATTTAACACGTGCATATATGCATATAAACAAACACTTTCTAATCGCCACTTGAGGAACGCTTATGTGCCGCGCCATACTCCAAGTGAAACGAATGGAACACTTAAACGTTTAAGTGTTCCATTCGTTTCACTTGGAGTGTGGCGCGGCAAACAAGCGTCCCTCCTGTGGCGATTGGAAAGTGTTCGTTTATATGTATATATGCACGTGTTAAATGCTGCCTATGGACGTTTCCTTTTGGCCGTGTCAGTCTGGCTCAGGTGTAGGTCCTTGGGCTTTGGTTTCAAAGGTCCTGGGTTCGATTCCCCGTTCAGGCAGTCTGAAATATAAGTCCAAAAGGCAACGTAAATAGGTTTGCGTCTGTATTGTGTTTAGTTATTGTGTAAATGATCCAAAATAAAACATGCATATCAAAATGGATGTGATTGCCCTTTAAATTTAGACTTTTCATACAAATTGCGATCGTTTTAATGCCATGACATCGCCCAAGACCGCTTTTAGTTTTGCTTTTACAGCGAAATCTGAGAAGCACTTGGCTTCATAGTTTTTATTTAATTTTATTTATTATAATTAACAACCCAGGCCCTCAAAAAGCAAGCCGTGACAAGTAAGTTAATACAGACGACTTACATATTAACAAATGCAAAGATTTACAAAATAAAAACACTTCATACATACGGTAAATTATTTTAACTCATATTTGTTTTGATTTTTCAACAGATTTTCAAACTTGTATTATTGAAATTTTGTTTTCTATTACAATTGAGAATGAATATTTGTCCACTTCACCAATTTTAATTGAATTCAACATTTCGTCCGGTAGGCTCGTCAAACTTTGAGATAAATAATCATCTTCTATTTTTTATCCATGTTTATTTTTAGTGAAAACTTGTAAAATCGTTGTTTTTTTTGTGATAAATCTTTTCATTATTCATTGTGTGCTACCGTATTTTTTTTGCTTTTTAGTGTAAAATTATTTTTCTCAGTATGAAATTTTCTCTTAGGTGAATGATTTAAAACAATAATTATACGTCTATTTATCAGTTGAGCAATGAGCGATGTGCTCGACTCGCAAAAAGAAGTTTGGTTACTTATTTTGAAATTTTTGAAGTCTATTTAATTATGTTGTGCTAGCAAATCCATGGAAGTTAATTCGGAAAATTAAGTGCGATTTACGTATGAATGTAAATTAAGGACAATTTAAATACGAATTAAGTTGCGAACGGCCTATCGTCCATGTTATTTCTGACACTGTAACTACATATGACGGGCAATTGTGAGCCATGTTTGACGGACTGTCAGCTAATATGTACCGTAATAGAATAAACTCTCAAATTATCACCAACAAGTATGTAATTGAAGTCTAAAAATTGGCTCAGGCATAACGCGCTAAGACGAAAAAAAAAAGGCGAAACTTTACAGTTCAGAGAACTAATAAGACCACTGATTGTGTTCGCGGTTTATTTTGAGTCCTGTGGTTATTTTATGAGCGGCTACGTTTTCCTGGAGGTGGCGGCATTAATCGACGGCCGCCATTGTTTTTGTAACCATCTCGGATATCAACAAGGCACTCTGCTACCAAAAACGTACAATTGATTATCTGTATCGTTCTGGGGCGAACTCAAGATAGGCCGCGGACACTGTAGTGCATTTTTTTGCATGTAGAATGAAGCGTTGAAAGTTTAAAAAACCGTTCGTGCTGCAGCTTAGATTGCTAGGATCGTTGGGATGTTCCATAAATCACTGTGATACGAGGAATGCAATCTGCAACACGGACACTTTCTTTTTTAACGTTTTATTACGACTCCAAAAAAAAAAAAAAAAAGAAATCTTTGGCGCTTACGTGCCATTCTCAAGCAATCCCTATTTTAGGTAAAGGTAAGTACGGGATTTTCACCCTCCCCATTCATACGGGATGTTAACATATAGAAGCAACAAAATGTGTTCCTTGAGCTCCCAAATGTCGTCAGGTCAAAGGTCGAGTGGAACGAGGAAGGTTGGTCCTTCCCCAGCTCATTAAGTCATATATTTCGTGTGACGTCACTGGTTCGTGTGACGTCACTGGAGATGCATTACGACGTCAGTGGCAGCAGCAAAATCAACAGCCATTGGAAAAACAATTTGCGAAAAGGTCGGAAGAGACCCCCCCCCCCCCTCGGTCAGGTTTAATGTCCAGGAGACGTCTGGGGAACAGCCAGCTATTAATGGTCAGACGAAGTCGCCCTTCTCACTTCCAAGTATGGTTCAACACGTAATAAATAATCTGTAATCGTACATCGCGATAAATGAACAAAAATAAAAACAACCCAAAATAAATAAATCTTACATTATAAACCAAAGTCTCATAGCAGAACTGAAGCAACCGCAACGACCGCAACGACGGAAGGGGAACAATGAAAACGTGCGAGTGTGTCAATTCTTTGGCTTGAAGGTGAAACTGGGACGTTGTTGCCCTGAAAAGAAGTTGAAATTGGCACATTGTTACCTCGACTAACAATTTGCTCTGCGCTGTCATCGCAAAGGCATGTCTTAAATGACGTCATGTACGAAGGACAGTTATTTTTCGCACGCTACTGGGAGTGGGGAAGGGCCTGAACGGGGAATGCCCGTTGGTGAGGCATGCTTATGTTAAAGCCACTATTTGATTACGATATTGCTTTGCGGAGGGAGAGGATTGACGGAAAGGGGGAGTGTTACACAAAGAAAAATTGACTGTTGAAGTGAACGATCAGGCAGCACCGCGCAAATACTGGGACACAACCACGGGTCAAACAAATCCCCGGGCGAAGCCGGGTATGATGCTAGTAAAAAATAAAAATAAAAACCGTCAAAAAATGTTCAGGCTGGTAACGAGCTATAATTTACAGGAAAGCAATGCGAGCACGGTCAAACACTGGCTTAATTTGGATTCTGTGTGTCGTTTATGTGTTTGTTGGGGAGACAATAACGTTCGCAATTTTATTCTGTTTGGTTGAAATTCCATGATAAAGTTTCTTTGGTGCATGAAATTCAAGGGTTCGAAGATGAATTTCCTACCTCGAATAGTTTCGGAGATAATTGGGTTTCCCGTCGGATGACTTCATCTTATTCCTCCCCCCCCCCTTCCCCCCCAGTTTTTTGTTAGCCATGGCAGGTGGTTTGGAAGGTGGCTCCATTTCCTGTCGTCAAGCAGCAAATTTATAAATCTAACAAGGTTTACAAAGTCTGTAATAGATGGGGATGGACGGCAACACTGCAGAATAATAATTATAACGACTAGCCACATTGTTCGCTCCGTTGGCGTCGTCTCGCTTCACCTCGAGGAGATTCCTTATTGGTACACCTTTTTTTAAATAAGATTTGGATGTCTACGTATTTTGTCACTCTTCAATTCATCTGTAAGTGTCATCCCGTACTTGTAACGCCTGTATTCTGCATGTGTCTGCTGGACCGACAACATTTTTTGAGCAAAGCTGGATGTGTTTACGACTGTTTGTTACTGAGAACAACCAGTTATTGACTGACTTGCTCCTTGTTGATCTGTTGCCGCCTAACCAGTGTTGATGGTCGTTCCCGAAAAATTCGAGGCTCCCACGAAAAAATTTGGGCAACACTCGATGACGTCATGTATTGTTGAGCAATTATTGATGATTGTTGCAATCAAAGGGTAATTTTTCGTTAATTTGGGGTATTTAGGCACAAATTAGAATTAAAGAATACGCCTAACAGAAATTTGGAGAAATTTACTTTCTTCGGAACCCTTTCTCTAATTTTTGACGCCCCTGTTTCTATAGAGCAGTGACATTTGCCGCCATATTGAGTTTTGGAGGGCATAACTACAAGGTGCACTACATAAAAATGGAGGGTAAAACAACGGAAGAGCGGATTTCTTAGGCTTAAAATAACGTCGTTTTTTCCAACAACAAAAATCGCGGGTTTTAGGTCTTACGAACTCAATCTTCACAGCATCGGTTTCAGTATGACGCCCTTCTGTTTTTTTCTGCAGTGCCCCTTGCAGCTAACCCATTAAGGCTCCAGCATAGAGTTATACACAGTAATACCACGTCGTGTCACTGCTCCATAGGAGTAGAAGGACACATATAAATAAATAAATAAATAAATAAATAAATAAATAAATAAATAAATAAACACACTGAACGATTTTAATGGTGTAGGATAATGATAATAATAATAATAATTTTGGCAGTCACAATGAACCAAAGTGACTGTAAACTTAAACACGCCTGTTTACCATATCGATAGTTTTGCCCATTCTAAACACAGCATCCACGCTCTAGATTCTCGGTCATCGAATTGGCTGATGTGGGTCGCGTGCATCTCGTTTTTTAGTAATGAAAGTCGCAGCGCCGCTGCGAATAGTGTTGTTCCATTTTTAATTTAGCGCTATTTTCTTTATATTGCTCGAAGATTCTAGGGTGCTGCAATTAGGAGTTGAAAAGATGAAAAGGCGCCTTTAAGCGCGCGGCTTCAAGTACGGTAGTCATCCCTCAAGCAAAAAAAACAGTTTGACAGCTTGATAGAGCTCTCTCCAGATAGGGCATTTTACCAACTCAGGGGATACATTTTGTGAAGTGTCGCGGGACAGCTGCAATTCGTTCAATATCGTCCTGTATGTAAGGCGGCCATGGTTATTCAAATATTCAAGCACTTGCCGAACGTAAGTCTGAAATGCCCACAGCAGAGTTCGGTTATCTATTTATAGTATAAAAGCGTGCGTTACCATGGCTACCCGTTGATTTGCTGATTTTAACGAAAAGTGATGGAAATGGTAGCAAAACTTCACGTCGGTAGAAAACAAATTCCCAAATCCTTAATCTGAGCAACGGTAATAAGGCGCCCCCATCAATGGAATGCTTAACTGGGTTGCTAATTGCCAGATGAAACATCATCAAGAGCCATAGCACAGTCATCTCGATGTAATGCGCCACACTGGCCGTAGGTCGTTGGAGTTTGATATTATCTGCGACAGTTTTGACCTTCGTGCCGTTACCATAACAAGAAATAGAAATAGAAAGAGACGTTGCTCAGGACATCCACCAACACAAAATCCCAAGTAGCTGATGTTAAGTGGAAGAGGTACCACCATTATGACAGTTGTTTTTTGCTGCATGAGGAATGAAACCGGAGTACCTGGAGGAAACCATCCTGCAACGGGCGGAAAACAACCGGAAAAAACCTGCACATTTACACTTCCCATTACCAGGATCGAACCTGGGTCTGTACGAAGCCAAAGATGTACAGCAGGGACCAGGACGCTTATCGAATCTGACGCCCAATGCTCTGAGCTACCCGAGCACCGGTAGGGGGTGCTAACGCACATAATAAGGAGTATAGAGCTGCGTCATGTGACTTCATATTGGCTACAAGAGAGATAGCTGCAAGGGGCACTAGATTAAAATGGAGGGTTAAACAACGGCACTTCTAGTTAAGGCAGTGCTTTGACAGCGGAATTCATATGAGCTTAAAAAAACGTTGTTTTCTCCAATCCCTTATGCTGCTAGGTTGTAATTGGAAAATAAACATTCCACTTGCTTAAAATTGTCAGCAACTGCCAACAAATCGACAAAAATCGCGCATTATAGGCCTAAGAAATCCACTCTTAACAGCATTGTCTTCAGTAAGACGTCCTTCTTTTCGCCCTCCAGTGCCCCTTGCAGCTATCCCAGTTACTAGCTCTACCATAGAGTTATATACAATAATACTACGTTGTGCCACTGCCCTACAGGGCCTAAAATAGATCCTTGTGGGACTCCTCTAAAGACTGCAAGTTCAGTTATTCAAAAACAACGTATTTTGAGTATTGGGTGAATTTTTCTTATTATTATTGTATGTGGTTTTAAGTGTCGCAATTTGATGTTTGCATTTACCATGGGTTGTTGTAAATTGATTACCACCATTAAAATTATCTAGACTTTCTACTTTTAATGTGTTTTCTGAGACTGTGGCGGGTTGATCTTTTCGATATTTTCGTCTTCTTTTTGACATAGGCAATAGGCCTAAGTCTTGCACGTTAGCTTGTATTTTTCGCTCGTGCGCGCTCTAGTTGCATTGAAATGTTGTCTTAGTAAAAATTCGTTCCTACACCAGCTTGCCAGCTGAAACTAACCTCTTATCTTGCCAGCTGCTCTTCATTTTCTGGGATGCCAAATTTAGGCCTAGGCATTGGGCCTCTCTTTTTAACCCCAAGTAATTATGCCTTTTTTATACGGATGCAATACTTAGGCCGCGCGGCCAGGTTTCTGCAGCCAATGAAGATTATTAGTGCGTGGTTTTACATAAACGGTAAGCATTCTCATTGGCAGCACCGACCTGGTCGCACGGCGAAGTCGCCTAGTGCGCGGGCGGCTTTGTGTAACGCATGCTCTTTTTTTTCCCACTGTTTATTTTTTTTACCAGTAAGAGAAAGCTTTTTGTACCCAACAATTCCTGTTTAAATTAACAATTCTAGGCATAATAAATTCGTTTTATTCTTAGAGCTTTCTTATTCGATTACTTAACTCGATTCTTTCTGTCGTGGATTTTTTTCTTCAAGCTATTCTGCTATTTTCTTAAAAATTGAGAAACATTTCTAAAACAGTTTAGAGGTAACGAATTAACATTTTTACAGGTTTTTTACGTTGG
Organism: Lithobius niger; assembly: GCA_023313725.1. Classification (NCBI taxonomy): domain Eukaryota; kingdom Metazoa; phylum Arthropoda; class Chilopoda; order Lithobiomorpha; family Lithobiidae; genus Lithobius; species Lithobius niger. Next base: position 26,557 of record JAHWFP010259286.1, on the reverse strand, counting down.
TTTCGTCTACTTTCATTTTGCTTTCGTCCATTTTTGTATTGCACACTGGCTATAACAATGGACGAAAGCAAGAAAAAAGGACAAAACCAGCAGTAAAAGCAAGCTGTAATTATGATGCTTTTGTAAGTGTGCCTCTGTCAGTGTAGGGAATCTATATCTATCTATCTTCCTATCTATCTATCTCTATCTATATATATCTATATCTATCTATATTTCGCTTAGGAGCAGCAGACTTAATGAAGCATTATTAGGGAGGATTAAACAAACAAAGCTTCAACAATCAGCAAGAGGGCGAGCGGGCTCATTCTTGGCACGGTAGCAAAGAAAAAGGGCGAGCGGCCGACGCTGAGAACGGATATGCGCTCCAACAATTAGAAACAAACACTATTACTTAAATAATGCTGACTACTACAGCCGAGTTGAATCATAGGCTATCTCTTAGATGGGCATATGTTACGCCGGGGAACAATAGTTATAATAAATTTACGCAGTCAGTGAAGATGATTTTAAACAATAATACTGTACTATCAGTTCGTGTGTGTGATTTGGTTTTAGGAGGGTCGATCGTTCCAACAGCCCCAGTCTGGATCCAAGCCTGGAAATATTTCGTTTGTTACTGATTGTTCCTACTAATCGACATAGACCCTTCACATTGCCGGCCGCTCGCCCTATCGCCTTAATTTATTTGGTTTGGACTGGTGGTCATAACGGCTGCCTGCCCCAGTCCGCATCCAATCGCCATTACCTGAATCCCATCGTATAAAGCTTGTAGCACACTGCTCCGTTCCGTTCCGTTCCGTCACGTCACGTTGCAAGCCGTCAAATTTCTGTTTGAATTAAAAGCATGTCAATTAGTGGAGCCGCGTATTACTGCTCCGTCCCGTTCCGTGACGACCCGTTGGTTTACGGATGACCTGGTCGCGGCAGAATCCTTTCCGTCAAAAACTGATCGCATCAGAGAAGTCTACGTACCTGCCGTAAAACTTGTAACTTGACGACTGACGGCAACGGATGGTCCAGCGTACAATTGTTTCCGTCGCTAACCGTTTCAGTTGGATCCGCTGAGCTGAGCTTTTAAATGTGATCGCGTCCAAATTAGCAATGCAAATAAAAAAGGACTTGTAGTAACCGTAAGTAGGACATTAAATAGAAAGTCGTAGTAAATTAGGTATTAATTCTTGACGCTCGGGCATGATGACATTTCAGTACAGAAGGCAACTGAAATAGGTTCGCATCTGTATTTAGCAGGCAAAAGGCGTTGTGCGCAGGCGCGTGGGGGTCCGATGCGATCAGTTTTTGACTGAAAAGATTCTGCCTCGACCACCCGTCCGTCCGTCAGCCGACGGAACGGGACGGAGTAGCATACGCGGATCCTCCAATTTACATGCTTTTAATCCAAACAGAAATTTGACGGCCTGCGACGTGACGTGACGGAACGGAACGGTGTAGTGTGCTACAAGCTTCAGTCGACGGTCGTTGTCGTCCGTCATGCGCCTGCGCACAATGTATTTCCTCGACTAGATACAGATGCGAACCTTATTCGGTTGCCTTTTGGACTTAAATGTCATCATACCCGGTCGTAAAGAATTAATACCTAATTTACTACCACTTTCTATTTAATTACTTTTTTCCGGCAGTGGTGCCTACAGGGGGGTCAGTGAGGAGTAACTCCTCACTGTCATTTTAGGGGGGGGGGATGAAAAAATATCGATATATTTATTATATAACAACAACACACCACCAATCACCACAACACAGTATGACCCGTCAACAGTCAACACAACACATAAATCCAGAAAACAAATTATGTTTTAGTTTATAAGTTTATGCACGGATAAATATTGATTGAAAACGAAACGAACATTAGATGCTATTGCTACACCCGGCTATTAGGGACCGGTTATTATTTATCGCTGGGGAAGGGGGGGGGGGGATTGGGGGTCATGACGTTTTTGAATCCTCTCGAGGGAGGGGGGTCATAAATTTTTCAGGTCCTGTCAAGACGGGGAGGACCAACTAGACAACTAGACTATACTGACCAACTGGAAGAAAAAGTCATTTTTGGACCTCAAAAAATGCACTTTTAGCAGTCAAAATTTCTAAAAACCCCTCAGCGACTTGGAGGGGGGGGGGGCAGGGATGTCAGTGTTATAAGATTTTGAGGCTGTTAGTACCATTTCTACGGATTCAGGAATCATCTGCAGACAGTCTCAATGGGTATACGAAAAGCGCAGTTTGGTTTGGGGCCACATTATTTGTGGACCTTCAGTGGGGGCAGTCAAGATTTTTTCAGGGTCTCGAAGGGAGGGTCATCGAAAATTTGGTTGTCACATCTTCATTACGTCCCCCTCCCCCTCCCGGCCGGCCATAAATAATGACCGGTCCCTTATGACGGGATAGAAATAAATCGTATGAAAATAATATGGCCCGAAAAAGTGCGTGTGTGTGTTGGGGAGGGGGCTGCAACCCAACCACTACTCCAAGTCGAAAATATGGGAGTACCATTTTTGAACCGGGAGGGGGGAGGGTGGCCATTTTGATATGGGAGGGGGGTAACTCCTCACTGGACCGGAGGGGGGGATAGGCACCACTGTTTTCCGATCACTACAAGTCCTTCTTCATTTGCATTGCCAATTTGGGCGCGATCAAATTGAAAAGCTCAGCGGAGCCGACTGAACCGGTTAGCGACAGAAACAATGTGCGCTGGACCATCCGTTGCCGTCAGTCGTCGGAACGGAACGGAACGGAACGAAGCAGTGTGCTACAAGCTTTAGATGCCAAAGAAGTAGATAAATACAAATGTAAAGCTCTCCGTTCACTTTGCTCCAAATATGGAGATTACGTTGGGTCCATTGTTCACACTGTACCTATAAGTGTGGCGTGGCATGGTGCACGTAGCGTGTTTGATTCATTGTTTCCACGACAGCAAAGCTTTTCCTCGTTTAAACTGCGCAAATTGCGTTTTTTCGACTAAAGGATGCCGTTTTCCGATACTTTTATTATTTTTTTGCACAACCACAATATTGGGTGAGTGCTCCCCAAAAACAAACAACAACAAGCACAAATGTTGGCATCTCGTTTCGCAACGTATCGCGTGTCAAAACGGAATATTTGTGCGGCTCGCAGCGTCAGCCATGTAATTAATGAACGATGTCGTTGCTAGTGGCATTGCATCTTACTGGGGGAGGGGGTGGGGGAAACGTAGTTGTTTGGGGCGCCAACCCCTTTCGCTACGGTCCGCGTGACACAAGAAGCGACAGGAAGTGGGCGTCGGCGGCGTTTCAAGGCGGCCGCCATTAGTCAAGCTGCTTTGAAGCCTAGAGCGCGAGCGAGAGGACCCACCAGTCGGGTTCAAGGCGTAATTAATTTGTCGTGTACTCGGATGAACTATCTAAGTCAACACGCTTAGCCTTGGGATTGCAGTCCAAGGAAACATTCACCATCGCAATGAATGAAGTGGTCTTTGTCATCCTTTCATTCTTGGTCCTTGGTAGTACGAGTCGTATTTAAGGACAGATTGTCCAGATCCGGTGACCCTTCTAATCTGAAGGTCAGAAGACGCAGCTACAGTGTTTCTGCATATTTAAAGGTAGTCTTGTCATGAATTAGAGTTGAGGAGGTGTGACGTCACGACTTCCTGTAGCTGGAAAAGGCGCACCTTTCGCTGATCAGTACTAGCTGTCAAGAACCTGGCCGACGACTTGCTCATGCCCCTTCCCCCATCCACACCTCTTTTCAAAGTCGGATTATCACGGGTACGTGGGGGGGGGGGATTGGGATTGGGTGGTTGGGGTATAAGGTAGTGTAGCATTGGCGAACAAATTTGTTTCGACCCAAATTTCACCTAAATTTCGACGGATTTTGACATTCTAAACCATCTTTTTATTGTGTGCGCAGCGTATCTTGACTCCTGCAGGTATTTTATGAGCGGCTACGTCTTCCTGGAGGGAGCGGCTTTAATCAACGGCCGCCATTGCTTATGTAACCATCTTGGATATCAGCAAGGCACTCGGCTACAAAAAACATACAATCGATTATCTGTGTTCGCTCCGGGGCGAACTCAAGATAGGTCGCGGACACTATAATTAACTACGAAACCAATAGACATTGAGAAGTTATTGAGTGGGTGGGGTAAATGATGTTTTTAACAATAAAATTAGTAAACCGTTATTCTTTGGAAATGATTCAAAAATATAAACTTTTCTTTAGGGGGGGGGGGAGGGTGGAAGAACGAACGTTGTAAGAAATAAAGCAGTCATACAAATACTTAATCCAGCCAGCCCTACCCTCTTTCAATTCAGGGTTAAATAATTATAAAATCTGGGTCTGTATTATTCATATTGAAGTACATGGGGGGGGGGGGGGGGTCAGGGCCAGGCTTTCCTCCGACTTTGTAACCCCACTCACCTTGGTATTTTTATGGGCCTCCTAGCTGTTGACCAGTAAAAACAACCTGACCAGGAAAAAAATATAGACTTACCGTCACTAAAGAATATTTTACGAAGCACCATCTCTGATTAAACTATTTAACCACGAACACTATTTCAAATTGCGTATTTGGCGGCAAGATTTATAATTTGTGGCGTTATATTTTGTATATAAGTCTCACAAGTTAGAGAAACGCCTACTTTGTTTGCCGTTTAAGCCATAACGCTAGACACTCGTACATCCGTATAGCCTTCCAAGATAACCAGCATATTTTTCCCCAAAATAACGACGTAAATTTCCTGTACGATTCTGGCATTAATGGTCCACGTTCACGTACTAAATATAATATTGACCAAATTGTATTTTCAAATCGAGAGGAGCTTTTTTTTTATAGTTTTATTTTATTGGCTCATTTCATACCTAACTTTTTTATTTCGTTTTTTAATTCTTCAAATTGTGTGTTGATGCATAGGAGTGATATAAAACGGCCAGTGCTCTCAAAAAAGGGTGTCCTACCAAACACAGCAGGAGCGGATCGAAGACACAATATTGGGGACCCTCAATACAAATAAAATTAAAATATTGGGTGGGGTGGGGTTGAGATGGACATGCTTAGGCTTTTATTAAACACGGCGGAAAGCCAATGGACTCGAGATGGGCTTGTCTGAAAGGTGGGGATCTATTCTTTCCAAAAATCTTAACCAAAATTGCTTAGCTTAGCTAGGGACCGTCCTACGCACATTTAAGGTGAAGAGGTAAGTGTGTAGCGGCAAAAGCGTTGGTGATTTTCGTTTTCAAAGTGCTCTTGCGAGCTTTCTAATAATCCGAAATGGACATATTTAGGATATTCTGAAAAGTGGGGAGCTATTATTTCCATCAATCCTAACCGAAATAGTTTCGCTTATATAGGAACCGTTCTAGGCCCGTTTAAAGATGTTTCTGAAATTGGTGTGGTGAGTTTCAATTCAAAGTGCCGCTGTAATGCTCATATTTGTATTCGTATCTAAGCTAAACAATTTTGGTTAGGATTCGTGGAAAGAATAGATCCCACCTTTCAGAATATCCTAAGCATGTTCATTTCGTGCTATTAGAGGGCTCGCAAGACCACTTTGAATTCGAAAATCACCATATGCTTTTGCTGCTGCGCCATTACCTCTTAACCTTTAAATGGACGTAGGACGGTCCCTATCTAAGTTAAACCATTTTGATTAAGACTGATGGCAAGAATGGATCCCCACCTTTCAGAAAATTCTAAGCATGTCCATTTCGGATTGTTAGAAAGCTCGCAAGAGCATTATGAAACCAAAGGTCACTCACTATAACAACTAACTGAAGAATGGCTCGTGCAAATTAAAGGGAGTAAACTTAAAAAACTATTTTGGGGTCCAGAATTACGCGTTGAACAATTTTGTTTCACATTATGCTTTTGATTTGCTGACGGCTTAGGAGCTTACAGCCAAAAAACCGTATGAACTTGCTATCATAGCTATTTTTTCCAGTTACACTTCATAAGCACTAAATTTCATGCTTTTCACAGATAGCGAACAATTCTAACAATTTTCGGCCCCAAGCCGCCCTAAGTTTAGGAAGAAAGGGGCGGGGGGCTTTTATTAAGACACGTGACAGTGCGTCACTCGTCAAAACTCAACGACAACATCAACATCCGTACTATGCAGGTTACATTACCCATCAACATTATCGGTGCTATGCTTAATTATTGAGTGTAAAGTTTGTGCGTGCACGTGCTCAGGAAGCAAGCTGTAAAGTTAAGCCTAATGTAACAACGGGCGCCTTTTTCTGTACATCGACCGTTTTGCAAAGCAGCTTTTGATCTGCTAAATGGGCACCACTAGTGACAATGATATCGTTAACCTTGACCGCTTCCTCCCTGGTGCACGTAGACGCACCAACTTTACACTCAATAATTAAGGAGACACGCGGCTTGTTTGTTGTGTAAAAAGAAATTTCTTTACGCATTCCTTCTCTTGTTGAAATCAAGTACTACATACAACTTAATAATGTAAACGATGCTAAATGCTGCAGCCTGTTATTCGGTGAATAGGCACCTTTAATGTTTCCTAGTTGAATAACGTTGATGTTGCCTAATTACTAGGCAATACTACTATGCAGTGCGGTGACGTGCCTTTTGCTGGTTCGGAGATCCAAGAGAGCGTAAATTCAAAGTTGTCTACCTGAGTACTATTTCAAGGGCAGAGTTCCAGAGTTTTGTTGTTGTTGTTATTTAAGGGAGCTGAATCCAAACCGGGTCCAGTAAATGTATAGAAACACCCGGGCAAAATTGCAACAGAAAGTTTCTCAGCGGTTTCTCACTCAGAAAAATCTCCTCTACATCATATTAAAAGTCTAAGACAGTCGAACATCAGCATCATCCTCAAAATTTGGCTCAAAGTAGGTCGTAATTTGCATACACACTAAACTAGACGATTGTTATTCTCATTAAAATCATCTGAAAATTTCGTGTTTATAAAGTGTTATATTATCTATCTAGTGAACAATTTAAACTTAATAAATATTAATGTTCATGTCTGATTTGCATGTGACGTCATGCCATAATCAGAGTTTAGAATGTGCAACAGTGTAATGTTTTTTTGTGTATATCATTCACAGAGGTTTCCAAAAGGGGTATCATATTGTGACACGAAGTGTCCGTCATTGGGCTGGACTATTGATGGACCTGGTGAGAGAACAAGTTCTTATGCGAGCAGCGAAGACAGTGAAGACCTCACAAGAGGTCCAAGAATGAGAGAGGTTCAACGCGTAGGATGGTTACTGTTGCTGTTCACATGTTCCGAAGTCAGTAATATGTTACAACACTTCAGCGGTGTTGTATATAGCACCAACGACCAGCAGAAAGAAGAAACGTATATGCAAGACAAGAAGGAGATACCATGGATAGTAAAAAGCCCCTGGGCTATTTCGAACGGAAGTCTCCTTTCACTTTTGGAGTTCAGTCACTACGTAACATTACAGTAGGCGTCACAGCAAGTGCAACAGTGAATGTTCCTGAGTCCAAATTAGTTAGCGCGAAGATGCTAGTATCAATGACACATAAAACATTACAAGACTACTCGTTCAGAAGAAAGGACCAAGCTGTGACACTAGTATCTAAATACGGGGGGAAGGTTGACAAGAAAACTGTTCAAATCGACCCGATGCTGTTATTTCAATGTCTGACACGCGTACCTATATTTTCTGGCCAGGAACTATTAGAGTATTTCAAATATGAGTTGTGCAGCTATCCACCAGCGCTGGTTTGACACTCACCAGCTTCATAGAGTGACCGACGAACCAGCTTTGGCAGAAACGGTATGGTATCTCTTGAAAACAGAACAGCCATCTGCCATAATCGATATGTTATGTATCGTAAGTGTCAGGTGGCGGTACACTACTCCAACGCCTACAATGGGTTCCTGGTTACACGTATCATGATATCTGCAAGTCATACATAGATTGTGTCAGGCGGCATTACCTTGGCACCACCACTGTCGTAGTTTGATGGCTATGCAAATGGATCATCTACTAAGGACACTGGATATCTAAGACTGGGGAAAGGAACTCTGAGCAACACAGTAAACCTTACCGCCTACATGGTCCTGACCTCTAAAAAAAAAACCCGAGTTCTTAGCAAATTCAGAAAGTAAGAAGCTATTCGTAAATTTGCTTAATACTTGTAACAGAGAACTTGTAACAGAGCACGCTGTAGGTGATGCAGACATATTGATTGTGGCTACAGGAAGAAAGTCTTCAAACGCCACGAAGGTATAGTTTGTTCCACATTGTGTTTTCAGAAAACTGACGGGATGACGACTCGTTTCCTTGCACTAAGAGTGCAAAAACATGGGGATATCACACTTATAGACTCGACACAGTTACTGTTAGAGTTTACGAATGGGATGTTTACGGATTTTTTTGCACTCGTAGTGGAAGAAAACGTGGCGTCATACAGTCAGTTTTCTGAAAACATAATGTGGAACAAAGTATAGTTGTCATAATGACACTGACCATCTGGTATTCTTCTGCTACCATGTCCACTACTATTCATACGACATACTTTAGACATGAGGGGAAATCCGAAACCACAAAGAAGCAGAAATTGTGGCATATAAGAGTAACGCAAACAGCACTAGGAAACGAAGTTTGCCGGCATATTTTCTTTGTGTATCCTCTACTCAGTTGCGATACTACTTCTCGAGTATTTGGGATAGGGAAGGGAGTAGCTTTGAAGAAATTAAAACAAAGCACACATTTTCTTCAGAAAGCTGAAGTGTTCCACAAAGAGAATAGTATATCAGAACAAATTGTTGACGGAGGTGAATAAACTCTAGTGTATTTGAACTGTAGGAAACCTCAGCAACACCTTGACGAGTATACCTCGCTTGCAAATTCACGAAAAAGTTTCTACGTCCATAGCAGGTACATCATCACGCAACATCATCAGCTGCACGCTTTCATAGCTTGAGAGTATACTACCAAGTTCTTGAGTGAAAAGGAATGACACGTGGCAGAAGACTGGCGTTGGAAAGAAACAGGAGGACAAGTGATGCCAATAATGACAGATATAAATAGACATAAATCGCTGGAAATAATATTAAGGAAAATTGAAAATAAGCCAACAGCGAAAATAATGACAGATAAGCTAGCTGCTCCCGTGGATCTCCTCTGTGTTGTCTGAGACAAAATTAACTGTTCTTGTAGGAACCGCACGGACTGGATTGCACAGAAACGTGTGGTGAATGCAGAGGTGACAGTTGTTCAAACTGCACAAAGCCTAACTTGGAATTTGATTATTATACCTTAACTCACTCAAAACTCGTTTTCTTAATTTAGCACAGAGGAACGTATCAGAAGCAAAACAAACAGCATAACACTTTATAAACACGAAATTTTCAGATAATTTAAATGAAAATACCAACATTGTCTATACTGTATTGTATATAGAAATTAGTACGTACTTTGTGTCTAATTTTTAGGATGATGCTGAAGTTTGAGTTTCTTAGACTTTTTGATATGTTATAGGGGAAGTTTTTCTGAGTAAGAAACAGTTGAGAAACTTTTTGTTGCAATTTTGCCTGGGTCGAGCAAAAAATAGTGGTAGTTTAACTGTACTATAACACCGAAACACCACGCTCAATTTTACTGATTGACGAGCTGAAATGTAGAAAATTTGTAGTTTTTGGACAGTAAATTCAAAAGTTATCATGTAGACAGACCAACAGACATTCAGACACTATCAGAGGATAAGTAGTTCGTTTGCTTTGCTTCGCACCACGCGTGACTAAAGTAATTTTAAAGTAAAAGAGATTTGTAATGCCCGCATTCTTCACTCTGTCATATTATTCAGATCGCAGGCTTTTGTTATGCAGCTTGTGTTCTTATAATCAAACAGTGTACAATTATTTTGCCTTGTTGCTGTATGCGTGTTGTAATACATTAAAATATGAAGCAGTCTTGCGTGTTCCAAGGTTGCTCCTATAGCAAACACAATTCAGATCCAAGAACAAAGGTGTTTTGTGAAGGAAAACAAGACTCTTTGGTTTCATCTACTTTTGAAAAATTTATTTTTTTAATGTTATTTTCCTTTTTAATTTTCAGTCAACTATCCACCAAAAACCAAAACTGGTAGAAAAACCTGCCAAGTTTCCAAACACGGTCGGCCTTTGAAGGTAGTGATATCATTCCACCAGGATAAGACCGCCAAGGTCAATCCTATTAGCCAAGTTTATCACACCGACTAACAGTTCGAAAGTTAAATAAAAACTTGAAGATTGCTACTCGCTGTAACAATTTCCAAGTTTTCATTTAACGACCAAAGTGTTATTTGGTGCGATTAACTTGGCTAATAGGATTGACCTTGGCGGCCTTTCCCTGGTGGAATGTTATCACTCACTACCTTCAAAGGCCGACCGTTTTTGGAAACTTGGTGGGTTTTTCTACCAGTTTTGGTTTTGGGTGGATATCACAAATTTCATAGGACTGTGAACGTACTGTACATAAGGTTACACCGTCTGCTTAAGTTGCTTCAATCCCATTTTTGCACACACTGGCTGATAATCGCTGATTTCGTTCCCTTCGCTCACTCAATCAGCGCATCCCCTTCAGTTGTTTTGTTTATCCCTGCACCTTCCCCTTAATTTTTCAAGATTTCGTTCACATTAAGTCATGCAGAAACCCCCGAAGGTCGCTGTTACTAAAACAGCAAAATGCGAAGCATTTTATTTTGGGGTTATTAACAAAAACCCCATTAGCTCGTGTATGCTCGTATCGTTGCGTAACCATCATCTAACGTGCATCCCTTTATTCTTACGCAATCCACGGCAGCGTTAATGTTTCTTTATTTTGTCCTTCGTCACAGTTCAGTTTTCAGTTCGTCGCGGCTTTTACAATCATCTAAGGACCAGTGTTGATTGTTCAAGCCATTGTTGCTTGAAATCTTTGGTTGCAACTTGGAAAAGAAACGAAATTTAAATTCGCTGGTGGCGAATTTCAAAACCCTCCCACGCATTTGTCCTGACCCCTACAGCCCCCAAACCAACAAAAGGATCATCCTCAGATCACCATGCATCCGTGTGCGAAAGTTCAACTTCGTAGGCCTTCTCAATTTTGCACTAGCCATGGGAAAAATCTGATTAGCTAGTCAGCCAGCCAGCTAGCTAACTAGCTAGACAGTAACATAAAAACGTTATTGACGGATCTTTTTCTCCATGATTGTTGGACACTCATCCTTTAAATTTTAGTTTTTCTTGATCTCTGACCCTTTCCTTACAATTTCCACACATGTCTGCTAGTGGGCTGCCTTTTTATCTTTAATAATCAATTTTTTAACAATCGGATAGCTACACAATGGGATGATCTACAGTAACTTGGCGGCGACACACTAGCGTGTGTCTAGATAATAGGCAAAATACATTTATTATTATTTTTACGTATTTTCCAGGGTTTTCAGCTCTCACCTGTGATGTATAATAAACCAAAAATTTCTTTTTCGTAAAATTAACTTTGAGTAGCATAACTAAAAAATAGGCATAGTTCAGAAACTGTCTTCTCCTCACCGAATTCGACAAAAGTCTGTTTTCAAAAATTCATCAGAAAATCCATCCCCTGACATGCATCGTTTAATACTCATTTTACGCTGCATATCACCATCAATCTTTCAAAACTTGCCACTTAATTTGTTAAACAAGCTTGGTAAAATAATATGTTAGTTTCTCAAAACGTTGTTGTGCTGGATTTTCTTCCAAACATTATTTTGTGCAGTATGTATCTTGTAATAATCCGATGTTTCTGTAGTGATAATATGCATGTCTGGGGGGGGGGGGGGGGAGGAATATCATTGGTCGCTTTCATTTCATCCTTCCACCGTACTTTCGGGACTAGAAGACCCATCCTTACCCATCATCACAGGACTTTATTACTGTAAAGTCCCAACTGACCCTTCCCGAACAGCGTGAGCAAGAACAGCCCTGTGGTCAGAGTGGTCTTTTTACTGCAAGTGATCACCGGATGGGATCCCAAGGCCGACCCACGCAATTATAATGGGACGTGTAAGAAGAAAAAAAGTTTAAAAACGTCTGAAGGTCTAGAAAGGCGCTCGTGATCGTGTCAGTTGTACCATGTGATCATAGTTTCACTGGACGAAGCCCGTGCTACTCACGGATGGTGTTGATTGCAAGGTTTGCAACGCCGGTTAGGTATGGTACCTCAAGTGTATGTACATGTTCGACCGAATTTAGTTTCTTCCAATTGTTGCACACACTGGCTAGCAAACGCTGATTTTCGTTCACTTCGCTCACTCAATCAGCGCATCCAGTGACTCAAATCCCCCCTCCACTGATGATAACTACCATTATATTCTTCCATGTTCATGTTCATGCCGGCGGAAATATCAGCGCATCATGTGACTCACATCACCCCTCCCATCCACCCACGGCTAATGATCGCTTCAGTTACATTTTACTAGCCATATTCTACTAGTTATAGTCTACTACCATCTTCATGTTCATGACGGCGGAAATAAAATTGAAACCATTTTTTTTTAAACTCGCAATGCTTGATGTAATATCTCTCACATACCAAGATAGCTTTTTGAAAGAATACTTCATTATTTTTTAAAATTAAGTTTGTTTACGTTGCATAGTTAAGCCATACTAGTTTCACCCAAATTCCTAAAGATGGCGGAAACACAAGGAGTGTTCTATCCAAGGAATCTTTTCAGGTTTTTTGTGTGCTTAACCAAACGAAAAAATAGGTTTAGTTTTTTTTTTTATTCTACTGTAGAGCAAATATTTCTTCTGCTAGAATTTGTTTAGTCTACTTTCTAACATTATACCTATGTGCTCATTGTCTAAGCGCTTTGAAAGCCGGTAATATTGGGACTTGGCCAGTGTCATACGACTGGATGATTGCTTTCTTGACGTGCGTTCCAAATCATTCGTTTCGTCCTTGTGATTTTCAATGCTAATCAATCGGGGATTAAAGAGTGTAACTCCAAGCAGCATAAATCAACCACGCGACCCTGATGTCTCTTAAGGCTGCGTTTATGAACCGATCTGGCGCGTATTCTCGCAGCTAAAGACCAAACATCATCTGGATTTAACATGGCATCCGTGTAACTGGCTCTGCTGAAAAGTAAGAAAACAGTCAATAATGACAGTTCATTAGCTATTGGAAACGGTATTACGTCAAAAGGAATAATTTATTATGCAAGAGGAATACAGTTGTCACGGATTGATACAACTGCGCGCATAGCTCAAATAGCTTTATATAGCTGTCCACGAAGCGTTGTTACCATAGCAACGACACATTCGCCATCGAAATCCTAACTAACGTGTAGTCTCGAAATCGTTGCGAAAATACACCCTTTAGCGTGACGTTACGTGAAGCGGGATGGCACGCCAGAGACGTAACAATCGACCAACGGACGAACACTCCATTAGCCGCTTAAGCACGCGGGTAAACAACGGCGTGACCATGGTTACAAAGTCGGAGGGCCCCGAGTCTGAAAGGGCCACCATTGTGCAGGTCTTCAGATTATAGAAGCCCCTAATCGCAAGTTTACACCCCTGCTTTTAAGTCTAGAGTAATTTTGAATTCGCTGAGCAGCTGTAACGCAACGCGTATCTTCAAAATTTCGTGTCTGTTCTTGGAGTAATTACTTCATTTCGTTTCGGGAGGCGCTGTTTGTAGCTTACCGAAAGCAACAAAACACCGGGCGACCGCATCTTCATGACTGTGACGTCATCAGCAAGTATGGTATCACGTGGTCAAGCCGCTGCTCTTTTTTTTTTAAAGACGAAAACACATATTACGATCAATCATGCTAACTGCCCGGCTACAACAATGGTCGACTCAATATTCGAACGATGCTGTTTTGTATTCATCTAGGTGGAGAATCAGTTGCTTGATCTAGGCAGCCAAGCGTTATATACGTCCCCTTTAAGCAGTTGCACTGCAATAGTAGAAGTCATTACCCTACTTTCGTTATTTTCATGTTGCAAAGGCGTCTAAATAACTTATTAGAAAACGAAAAGAAATACGTTTTATGTTTAAGGTAAGGTTTAACTGATTCGAAGTCAAAACAACCAAGGAACACAAATAAGCTTTCTTGTTAGGTTTCAGATACCACATTGTTCCTGAAGTGTCAAGTCTACGTGAAATTTTACTGCCGTCCGCAACCATTGCAACCACCAAAACGAAATGTTTCAAATGAGTTTTACAGTTTTTACTTTTGAGCCGGGTAGTTGAGCTAATGACTGATGTCTGCCACATGGCTTAACAGCATCACGGAAAAACAGTAAAAAACACTAATCGTCTTGTATTTTACAAGACGATTAGTGTTTTTTACTGTTTTACTGTTTTTTACTGTTTTTTACCGAGCGGTTTTGTTGTTTGCTGTCCCACTATTTTACATTATTTCTATGTTTAGGTGTCAAAATATTTGAAAATTGGGCAATAATTTAATCATCATTGTATTAAAAACTGACGTAATAATACATTAAATAACTGTTGGTTCCCCTTTTCTAATATTTGCAGTGTTTTTTTTTTTATGGTTGAAACGGTTGAGGACAACAGTAAGGTTTCACGTGGACTTAAAACTTCAGGAACACTGTGGCATCTGAAACCTTACAGGAAAGCTTAGTTCTGTTTCTTTGCTGTTTTGACTTCGATTCAGTTAAACCTTACCTTAAACATCAAACGAGTTCGTTTTTTTTTTT
>JAHWFP010259286.1:0-11887 GCA_023313725.1 Lithobius niger | reverse complement strand
TTTTTTTTTTTAGAGCTTGATGTATATATTGAGTACAAAAAACATTGTCGTACAGTTTTAAAAAATCTATAACATGGTGGCGCGTCATTCGTAGATAGATTGCTCTTCCTTCGAAAATTCACACTCCGCGGACGTAAACACTATAGAGACGTCGGGCCAAAGCACCCTGAATAAAAGGCCGTCTCAGCACCACCAGAAAAGTCGACTAAATTATGAAGGCACCGGAGGCAAGACAGGAGGTTTGGTAGGTGGCTCCAACTCTTCACTCCAAGTGGCGAATTACTAAAAACACGTAGTGTGATAGTATATAAGTCCCTGCTAAAACCAGGAGTATCAGAAAGGAGAGCCTGTAGGAGAGATACGGTCGTGTACGCATGTATTAGCTCCTGCTAAAACTGACGAGGTAGCAAAAGTTTGGCAATGATGGCGTTCCGCAGCAAGTTTTGCCGACTCGATCTTCTCTGAGCGTTGGGTACAGTGTTACTGAGACGTCCTTTTATTCAGGGGGCTTTTTATTTGGGGAGGGGGGGGGGGCTAGAACACGGTCACCCTCCAAGTAAAAGTTGCGGATATGATGCTGAAAGTAACACGACAATGCTACAATAATTCCTCCTACTATTATGCAACTCGGAATAGTATAAAGGAAAAGGAGTCGACTCCGAGATAATTCTGACCTACTTTCCAGCCCGCTTGTTCCGACTCCAGAACCCATTCGGCCAGTTCTTGAACGAGTGACCGCGATTATGAAAAATGTCACTCGGAACGAAATTTGTCCGTATATACAACAAACAAGAATTGGCAAGCGACAGCGTTGAAACTAGTTCGAAGAGAGCAACGATTTTCGGTTCTTCAAACCAAGGCCGACTGATTAAGAATTGCTAGTTTCGCCTCCCGGTTTCAGGCCTCTTCTCGCGTGGGCTGGTAGTCAACCTCTAATAGCGTTGCCTTGCTGGCTGTTGCAACAAGATTCTGGCGATGTTGACATGTCGAAAATGACGTAATTTTGACGCGGTCGTTGCCATGTCTGAACACGACTTAGCCAACAATTGCGACAAAATCGCGTCGTATTCGAGATTCGTGTTTGATGAGCAACTCAGCCTTGGAAACGAGACTCGCATCTTCCATCCATCTCAGTGGACCTTGTATAAGAAGTGAGAGCTGCAAACATGGATATTCCCACTTCTTATGAATCTGTAGAAATTTATAAGCTCTTGAGGCAACCTATTCAGTTTTTGGTGATGCGCAGTTCATATTGCTTTCGACGTTATTTACTGAAAATGTATGCGTTAAGATTGCCTAATGGCCTAAAGATGCTTAATATTTCTTTGTAATCTAAGAGGTTTCTAACTTGTGATTCGTTATTGTTTTTCAGGGGCTTTCCTGGTTCCCTACCTGATGGCTGTTATATGTGCAGGGGCACCTATCTTCTTGCTAGAACTCTCCCTCGGCCAGTTCCTTAGTATTGGCGGACTTAGTGTCTGGAAAGTATGTCCCATTTTCAAAGGTAAGACCGCCCTATACATTCTTGGCATAAAAGTTGTTAAAAAAATTGTTATTTTTAAACACGGTATGTAGACAGTCACCATGTGGACTGACCATGCGGACATGTAATGCACTAAGAGAAGAGAATATATCTGTCTTGGCTGGTCCTCGAATTGAAGGAGGGATACTGTGTTTCGCAAAGACGAACGTAGACGACTGCTTATATGTATTTTTTAACCGTTTGCCTTTTTTGTTTTGGTATTCTTTTTTCATTTTAAATTTAACAAAAATTTCACCATTTTCTTTGCGTTTATTTATTCAAATATTTGTTTTTAATGGGGCACACGTCAGTTAATGGGGCTCACATCCGCATTTTAGGTCATCTTCATGCCCTATCTTCACAACGGAAACACAAAATACTTGTAGTTATCATCCTATTAAAAAAAAAAACAAGACGTGCACATAAGTATACAAAGAAACACTTATCAAGTGTGAATAAAATATTAAAAAATTTAAAACTTTGGGGTCACTGGAAAGTACAATACGACACAGTCAAGCTTGGGTTGGTCAATTGGAAGGGATCAAAAAACGTATGCAACGAAGTGTGTGTGAGAGGGGGGGGGGAGTTCGGGGAGCAGACGATAAGCATGAGAGGTACTTCAGGTAGTGTATAATAAGCGTGCACCAATGAAAAGTGTTTCAAATTGGACGGGGGGATGCCTTTTTTTTCTTTTTCTAAACCGGTTGATCTGGCCGGCTGGTGGAATTTTGTAATCCCGAACTTTTTAAATGTTGAAACATATTCTTTCATTGAGAGTTAGGAAAATATCATGTAATGGGAGGGGTTAGAGAGGGGTGTGATATACTCTAATGCATAAAGTCTCAGGATTGAGACGAGTGCTGCGACGAGGAATTTCATAAACGTTGCTTAATTTCTCTAGATTTGAGATACATTTCTCCCGTGGTGAGAAAACGCCGAACTAAGGCATTTCACTTACGTTAACAATATCAAGCTCACCTTCAGGGGGTACGGACGGAATCTTCTATCAATTGATCTTAAAGGAGCATCATAACTCATTGGTTTTCCTTGCGCTCAAACTTCAGTGTCCTGTTTTGAATCATCGAAGTCAATGGATACAAATAATTCAAGCTAGTTCATCATTTATTTTGTGGCTAAGTTCCAAAGTGAAACAAATTGCCTTCCTGAAAGGCCACGAAAACCCACGAGCACATGCAATGATCCAGATTTAATTTTCGGAAAGTAAACGTCTTTTCTTGGTCACAAAGAAACCCCTACCTACCAGCGGTCCACCATCTTGAAAAATTGCCTAATATTTTACAAGATGGTGGATCGCCAGTAGGTGATTCCACTTTGTCATGCGTTTTATTTGTTGTTTTAAAGGTTTCATTGTGACCAAGGAAAGAAGTTTAGTTTCAGAAAATTAAATCTGGATCATTTTATGTGGCTTGTGGGTGTTCGTGTTCTTTCAGGAAGGCAATTTGTTTCACCATGATTCAGTTAGATTTTAAGTTTAGCGTCTCTTCGCATTCGCTGTGTGCATTTATTTTACAGGGCGGTCAGGGACTTACAGCACCGCTCCCCCCACCCACCTTTTAGACCCTTGGCTGAATTCTCCGACCCCATCCTGAATCCCCCCCCCCCCATACACACATTCCTGGTTGCGCCACTGGTTAAGGTTCACGATATGTGGCGAAGACCAACGAGTAACGACTGTAGCTCTATCATCATTCCTGGTGGTGAATCCCCATTTTCAACGGTCAGTTTTGCGTTAAAATTGTCTTTTATTTTTGTTTTTCAGGAGTGGGATATGCAGCGGCCGTGATGGCTTGTTGGCTAAATATCTACTACATCGTAGTATTGGCCTGGGCTGTCTATTACTTCTTCTCCGCCTTAGCCAAAGACGTGCCCTGGAGGACGTGTGACAACTGGTGGAACACAATCAACTGCAGAAACGAATACGAACTAAAACACTGCGTCTCCTTCATCAACGGCACAGGACACAACGTCACACTGTGCGGACCAAACAACGTCACGTACCTCGCACCAGATAGGGCAAGATCCCCAGTTAGGGAATTTTGGGAGTAAGTAGCCGTAACATTGACCAGCAGAGGTTGAAAACTGTAACCCTTTTAACCCCTCTTCCTCTCCCAGTTTCCCATACAAGGGTATTGCTGACCAGCCACTGGTGTTCTACGGCCGCGTTTGCACTCTCGCAGCTAGAATTTAATCGCGATGGCAATGGTATCGTTGCCATGGTACCAACGCTACCTGGATTAGCTAAAGCCAACATCGTTTGAGTAAATGCTTGCAGTCGTATAATCCGTTGCAATCAGACAAAGAATTCTTCCCGATGAAACAAATTTCCCGAACGCTTCTAAACTCACATGAAGTAAAAATTAAAATTAATTATTCCAATAGATCGCCGAACAAAATTATACGACAGTAGTCTAGAAAATTATAAATTGTGATTTTAAAATACGAGAATCATCCCGTTTGTGACGACACAATTAATGCCTTCACGCTGGCTTGTTCATTAGGCGCAATTCCAACTGAGACAGTAGCTGCATTCTTCTCTGCGAGGAACGAAACTACTGTCTCAGTTGACCTTGGCTATGGTAATTGCGCGGATGTGATCGGCGCGTGGCTGTTATAAGGCAGGAGGGATGTTGCTTTAACTCTTCATCTTTGCGTCGTGGCCCACTATAAGTTTAGTTACATCGAAACAATGCGGCCTTGGTCGTAATGTTTGCTTCACAAGGTGTCTCTACCCCGATTTCTTCCCCCACGTTGGTCGCACGGGGTCGTGACTGTAGAACAGTGGAATTGATGGGGTAGAATAATCTTGAAGAAAATTCTACTTTATGCCACTTCTGACCAGAAGAAGCTACATGTGGAAACGCATTCCAGTAAATTCTAACCTGTCTTGAGATGCGTAATTTTCATTGTGGAAACGTATCCATGGACATTCTTACCTTGTCCTGTGATGCGTAATAAACAACGTCACAAACGTAACATCATAACCTATCACAGCGTAGTGAATTAAAAACAAAGAAACAACGAAATCACTTCTTCAAATAGCAACTTAAACATCACCCACAACCGACTGATTTGAGCACTTCTAGTACAACTTAAATTTTGCTTAAACCCCAACTAAACGTACCATTGGCGCACTGAAGTTTTGGCACTGGCATTGAAGCACTCGTCCGTCAGCAGTGTTGCATTGTGGTATTTCCTTGTTGCGTTGTTTCATTGTAGTTACATGGCCCGGCATCTGTCCCGCCTGGGAATCTTGAGTGCTCCAGACATCATAGATTTAAGAAACATATATTAACGCAGACATAGGGTCTTAGGGCTTCGGGCAGATGACCAGGAGTGGTTAACGCTTGTTAAACCCTTTGAAACCCTTTGGCATCTTTAGACGTCGCTTTGGCAGTTTCATCCTGTTTTGTCTCATTCTTGTATACAACACCGCAGTTGAAATAACAATGCTCAAACAATGTACGAAACAATGTAACAGACAATGAACAACGTTTGAGGGCGTATAACGCTAAAAAAAAGAATGATTAAAAACAGTAAGATAATGGCTGATACAAGTTAACTTTACGAACTAAAGAAAATTGCTAAGGCAAAAGAAAATTAATTTTAAATTTACCGTCACAGCCTTACAACCTTTTTTTTGCCACCGCATTACAATTTCTTATTTTTAAAAATCATTCTGCTAGCAGTTTACAATCGTATTGCAGTGTAATACGTTGCTTTTTGAACGGTTTACGTGAAACTATTTATGTAACTGTAAATAGTGAGTACTTTTAAAGGAGATAAATAATTTGCGTATAATGTACACACCATATATACGTACTTTAAAGTTGTACGATGCGATACTGTCGCTTTAGTATCATAAATGCCGTGAAATGTATTTTTTTTTTCGATGATTCCGCCAAAGATCGAACGATTTTGACGTTCCAACTCTATTTTAATTGTCTTTTCGAGATTTTTCGAGATGGTGCTAATTTCGAAACTACAGCTTAAGTCGTTCTCGAGTTGTTTAGCAAAACTAAATTCTTAAAATATAGTAAAATCACCCACGAAGTCCTAAAATTTTAAATTTGATTACCGAGTTTTAGTTCTTCGGTCTGAAATAAAGAGAGTAACACACAATAAAAATCATCTTTAATTTATTTCTGTTTACTTTTAGCATTTATAACGGACGTTCCCTGACTGGATGAAAAAAGTCACCAAGCTTTAATTTTCGGCCTAAATACGTCTTCTTTTTAATCTTGATCACCGAACATTACAACAGTATATGAGTAAATACACCAGCGGAATGGAACTACGTTAAAAAACAAGCTGTTTACATGTAAAAAATCCACGTGATGTGCACTCAACATCTCCAACACTGATCTGTTAGTGACGTGACCGACAGTGACGTAATAAATGCGGCCACGTCGGTCACTTCACTGACATGATGGAGAACATGGGTTGAAAGTTTGTAACATCCTCTTCGCTGTTTTTGCATTTTACAAGTAAGTAGCTTGTTTTTATCATGGTTTCCTTCCAATGGTGTATGTAATTATGTCTTGTTTTAACGTTTGCGTGACCAAGGCTAAAGAGATGTATTTAGGCCAAAAATTACGCTTTGGGGATTTTACGATATTGTGGTTTTTTTCCCCTATATACCGAGCTGCAACTTCTCCATAAACTAATTATTTCATGTTACCCGTCTTTCTGAAGCAACGATATCAAATATTGGTACCTTGGACCTCAAAAAATGAATATCGGTCAACATTAAAATTTTTGTTTCCATTTCAGAGGCAATGTCCTGCAGATCACGGATGGCCTTGATGACGTTGGTGAAGTCCGTTGGCAATTGGCCCTAACTCTGCTTCTTGTCTGGATTCTGTGCTATTTCTGTATCTGGAAGGGAGTCAAGTGGACGGGAAAAGTAAGAAAGGAATGACACAAGATGTTAGGTAAAAAAAAAAGTTAAGGAATTAGGTAATTTACTCATTGTTTCATCTTGAAGGTCGTGTACTTCACCGCCATCTTCCCTTATGTCTTGCTCTTCGTCCTCCTAATCCGAGGAATCACGCTTCCTGGAGCCATCGAAGGAATCAAGTTCTACATCATTCCTAACTTCAGTAAACTCAGCGAATCTCAGGTAAGACTACTGTGAAAGTGTCGTTTGAAGTTTCTGGAAGTACACTAGTGCTTCGCCCGTCAAGTTATTGGCGTTCAATGGAGTCATACAGTCATTACGCATACACATTAGTCTGTGGATGTAAGCCGGGGACTGATTCTATATCCCGAAACATTAAACTGCATGGTGTTCTTTCATCTTAACTACGATGACTTAACATTAATGACGCATTAGCGCATATCAAGATTGAGTGGGCTGAAACAGGCTGTTACATGCAATACAAGGGTCGACTAAATAGCAAACACTTCCTGGTCACCCTTTCTATTGCATGTAGACAAACTTGACACTCAACCAATAGCTTGCATCCCAGCTAGAGATCAAGAGTCCGTTGCTAACCGGAAGAAGTAGCCAATTGCTCAACCAATCAGGCTGTCTCAAACACGGTGTTGCTGTTGCGCAATCCCTGTGCAGGAATCTATTGGTTAGGATCGTAAAAATAAGGCAATTCTGGACCTCAATTGATGTTTGGGATCCATTCTAACACTTTGGACTCTCGAGACTCTTAGGGCTGGAGCAACTCACCCTTGCTGCAAGAGCCTAATTGTGATACTTGCTACATAGTCCTCTGGATGTGCAGTAGTGACAAGCTTGGAATCGAGTCGAAACCAAAGCTGGGCCCTGTCACGCTGAGTAGTTACATATTTAGAGGTCCTGCCGTGATCCGAACCGTGGATTCGAAAAATCATTGAAGCCAATGGAACAGTTACAAATAACTTAGCTGTGAGGAATAAAAACCAGTAACCTAGTAGACTGCAAGACCTTAAATGTGAAGGAGCTCATTTTTTGGCTGTGAGTTTAGTAGCACAGTAAAAGGCTAACTGAGTCCCTATTATTTGAAAACTATGAAACAAACTTAAAACTTTGAATCTGCAAACTTAAAAAGCAATGCTTACGAATGTAGTGAAACAGTTGAAAACTTTCTCCCACACTCGGCTAGGCTAATCGTATCCTTACAAGAAAAAAAAACGCAGGCACATATGTTCCCAAGCTTTCATTAGCTAGCCACAATGATTGTCAGGAATTCTCAGTTGTGCAGGAGAACGTTTTTTTTAAACATGGTGAACGTAAGTAGCAATAGATGGCTGTCAATGATTCTGTTTTATCTCCTGTGCTGTGGTCTCAATAAGTGTGCAGTTTGGAAGAATGACGCACACAAAAGAAAGCCGAAAATACAGGCAGTAGAAATACTGTCTGTTGTTGACCTTTGGGAAGATTTAGATGAATCTTGGGAAGAGGATACTTTCAGGTACAGACAAGAATTTTCCAACTTCGAACATGGCTTAGCTCAACCAAGATTGACACGTCACGATTGTAGAAAATAAGCAAAGGAGGGTACTGAACGTCAATGATTTCCGAGATTGGGAAGATTCCTGCCCAATGCCTGTGGATTTCAAAGACAAGGTTTTTTGAGCAGCTAGAAAACTGCTTAAAAACTAAGGCAAATCGGGGAAGAGTCAATGACAATGTACAATCTTGTGATGGCGAACACCAAGTGGGCACGTGCAACCGTGCAGAGGCCATTTCACTCCACACCGTCTGCTACTCACAGATATTGAACATATGCTGTTGAGACTGGAAGGATGCCACGGCATTCTTGTCTACGATATTCACAATATGACAGGCAAGTTGATAGGAGGACGTACAGTTGCCATGTCAATTGGAGGCAACCAGCTGAGCACGATCTGGATGTGGACATACGGAATCGTAATAAAACTCGGTACAAAAACGAAAGCTGTCTAAAAAGAAACAGAATGGCTGAGAGTAGAAAAACTCAGATTCGCAATGGCACTTACTACTGCTGCGGGGAAGAAAGCCAGGGTCATGATGGTGATTTCTCGGGGGATGAACTAGCACCAAACCTCTACCAAGGTTTTGGTATCAAACCTCAAAATTTGCCATTCATCTTATAGTAATAATAAAATATTGGCCCACAAATGAATTGGCCAGGAGAAGGAAGGGGTCAAGCCCCACTAATACCAATCCTTGAATTTAAGAGTAAAACAAAGGCCGGAGAATAGGGCAGGTGGGAGGAGGGAATTTCATATAGAAACTTGGTAAGTGCAACCGAGACAAGGTTTTGTCGAAAGGTGGCCACACTCTTGCTAGTAACTAGTGCGTCAGATAGGGAGTTACACATCCGACTGACTAACAGCAAAATTCTTGTCATGGAGACGAAAAATCACTGACAAAGTTTTCGATGCATTATCAAAGTATTGCATTGCATTAAATCTCTCAGAAAGCTATAATGAGGAACATTATTCCACTTGCCTACCATGGTAATGCGGAATAATGGATGATGTTTCTGGGTCTCTATTGTACTGGAACTCGTTCAAGACTGACTTTAATCTGGAATTTGAAGATCCAAATTATGAGGAAGACTTACAACGCGAACACAAGCAAAGGACACAAGCCTGTGATGAACCTTTCTCGAGTTTTGCCTAGGCAATCTGCGGTTATAATACCCAGCCAGTGCCGGATGTACCCGATTCTGAAGTGATCCTGCGTATCATGGCCAACATGCACCCAGACAAGCAGCACCTCTGACAATGCAATTTTGAACCCCTACAAAGATTGATGAGGGAAGGTGCACAGGTAAGCTCCTGCTACAACAGAGAACTTATAAATAATAAATCACGGCCCAAACCCATCCCAACCTGTAGAACCTCAACTCTCCTGGCAAGGCTATATGCCAGGAAACACTGACAACAGAGTACCGCAGGGATGCCATCCTTCAAGAAACATGGTGTTGGTTCATGCTAGCCAAACAATTAGCATGGGCAACACCTACGTTCACAGGGAGGATGAAACCCGTAAGTATGGCTGCACTCAACCCGAAAGGATATAGAACCAGCAAATATTCAACCCAACGCTGTAGTGGACATGCAACTTCCAGCCAGAAAACCGGAAATGTGCAGAAGGCTATCAATGCAAAAGAGGCAAAACAACAGACCAGAGGGGAAAGAAGATCCTTTGAAGGTAGTTGTTGGTTCAGCCACGATCAGGGATATTGAGCCAAATGCTGTCCCAAAAAGCTAAAAAAAAAACCGTTGAGAGTCATTAACCTGATTAAACCTAGCTGCGAATGAGAAATGAGTAAGTACATTGGCGAGCAAAATCAGGACTGTGGAAAGGCAAACTAAAATGCGTCATTGTTCTAGACATTCAGCTTTTCAAAAGCCTAGATGAGGAAAATAAGTTTGGCCCTGTTCATTTACTTAACATTAAAGTGACAGGAGAACCCGTCTTAGCTTTAATCTATATGGTGCCAGTTCTACAATCATTTCCAGTGCTTGCCCATGCCTTGCATGCGAGGGGCCTAAAGTCGCGTAGGAATTGCTGCATTTCCTTCATCTTGGCCGCTGGAAACATCGAAGGCAAACGGTACAACGATTAGGTAGGGTGGTTATTACTCTACTCAACAGACGTTGCTTATCCTTGTGAATGCTGCTGAGTGCTGACAGTTTAATTCTTGGTCAGTCTGGCCTCATACCGGACATCCATAAAGGTGACTGGCGTGTAGGCTGAGAGGAACAAGAAACTATTCCTTCTGCTAAGTTTGGGCAGTCTAAAACTGGACATCCCGTGCAACTGGAGTTGGGAATGAAGTGTGAGCAACGTGCCAAGGATGATGCCCTGTTGAAGGAGAAAATCCAACAGGAGCAATATTTTAAGGCACAATGCAAACCACTGAGAAAGCATTTACACAAATTTAAACATCTGTTGACATCTAAACGAGGTAGTACATGTCGAGTCAGGCACACACCCAATACGTTTGCCTTATTGCCCTGTCAACAAAGAAACCAGACCAATCATTGAAACCCAGATGCTTGAGTGGTTCGGGGATGTCGTCATCGAATGCTCTGTGTCCCCAACGATAGCGGTACCTGTACTTGCCCGGAAAAAGGGTGAGCCATGGGATGAGAGATTCTGTTTTCTATTACCTTCTTGTCAACTCCAAGACTAAAAGACAGCCAGCTGATGAGCAATGCCAGCCAAGTATTCTTCATGCTAGGCAAGGCCTGCTAGTTTGCAATATTCGACATGAAATCAAGTTTCTTGCAGCTGAGATGGAAACCGAATACAAGAAATGCCCTTGTTTTCGTCATAACGTGGAGTTGTAGTAGTTCAAAAAGAAGCCTTATGGGCTGTGCAACGGACTAGTATCCTTTACGTGGCTTATGGCCATGGCATTGGGTGACGCCCTTTACAGTCACACTATGATTTAGGTGAACAATCTGGTCATCTATTCTATCTGATTAAAGCCACCTAAATCATAATTCAGATGTCTTGGATAGGCTAGGAAAAGCAATCTTAAAAATGAATCTGATAAAGT
The DNA here is from genome assembly GCA_023313725.1 of Lithobius niger. Taxonomy (NCBI): domain Eukaryota; kingdom Metazoa; phylum Arthropoda; class Chilopoda; order Lithobiomorpha; family Lithobiidae; genus Lithobius; species Lithobius niger. Next base: position 853 of record JAHWFP010259286.1, on the reverse strand, counting down.
ACAATTTTGTGCAAAGGAAGTATCCTACTTGGACACATAACCCATCCCCAAGAGTTATCTCCATAGCCTTCCACCTGGTTAAGTGTTTTGAAATTTCCTCAGACTCCTGAATTTGGGGTTATAAAGCCGTGGTGTTCCAGCATGTTGAAGAATGTGGGCTCATACCTGTCACGTTTGCATGCAGGAGACTGTCAGAATGTGAGAAAAAGTTTAGCATTTTGGACCTTGAGATGGGTGCCCTAATGTTTGCTATTCAAAAGTTCAGGCCTTACGTTGAAAATGTACCATTACTTCTCGAAACAGACCTCTCGACTCTGTAATTTTCGAAGTCCTTAAAACAACCTTCAGGAAGACTAGCCAGGCAGATACTCAAACTTCAAGGAATGGACTTTGAAATCAGTTACAAGAAGGGAGTTCTAAATCAAGTGGCAGATGCAGTTGTTAGAATGTACAAGACCGGAAATCCTGTTCTCTTAGCAGATTGTAAAGTGGAATGAGTAACCGAGAATCCTAGTTTCCAAGTTAGTAAAACCGAAAGACACTGATTATGACAAATAATCATCGTGCCAGATTGCCAGGTAAGGCAATGTAGCTGAATTTATATGAGCAGTTGACGGAAGCAGCCCGACTCCAGGAAAACTCTGCTTGCATGTCCATTGAATTAAAAAAAATCAGCGTTTCTCCAACACTTTTTAAAAAAGAAAAACCCACCCACAAAAAACACATTACACCTCTCCGCTCAAATGGTATCGGCCGCAAACCTGACTGCTACAATAAAAAATATGCAAACATGACGACATAAAGTTTGCATTTTGAAAGTTAGGGTTCGTGTGATAAATTTGTTATACCACCC